>JADDOH010014993.1:0-26443 GCA_016648135.1 Agrypnia vestita
ATTTTATGTATTTAGTATAATGCCACTTTCATTGTAAGTCCACGTATACTTACTCGTGTTTTCAATTTTTATATTATTCATGTGTTTTATTGTATTGTATTTTTACTCTTTTATGTTTTCAAATCTTTCCATCATTTATGTGTTTTATTAAATTATATCTCTACTCTTCTATATGTTATGTTTTCAAATGCTTCTATTATTCACACATTTTATGGTATTATGTATCTACTCTTTTATGTTCTACGTTTTCAAAATTTTCTATTATTAATGTGTTTTATATTGTATTATATCTCTTTTATACCTTATTTTTATGTATATTTCTACACTGATGTATAATTCCATTTCTATAATTTACACACTTATGTTATTGTGTTAACATTAGGTATGTATAAATGCATTGTAGGTAAAAGGCTATTTAGCCGTGTATATTAAATAAATAAATAAAAATAAATAAATAAAAAGTATAACTTCTACAGACACGTCTTCCCTGACAGGGAAGTGGAGTCCTTGGACCCCGCCCCTCATAGAATAAGGATACAAAGATAATGATGATAATACCAGTGAAGTTGTATAAAAATTATCAATTGGTTCCGTAAAGTAATATTAGTTAATATCTCTCACACACCGCCCTAAATACAGTATTATTTTCAACAGCGTACAATATACATATAATTAATTTTATTTTGAAGGCTACATGGAAAGACTAGTGAGAAGTGTATAAGATTACCAGAATTAATGGAATCTAATAACTTGAACTATTTGAAATTTTTTATTCTGAACATACTAAAATAAATAGAAAATCTTAAGATATAAAATGTGCCATATTTTAATAAGTTCTCTTGTCTGTTCGTCTTTTGTCTCCAAATTTAATAATCGAAATATCAACAAATTTTCAACCAGTTAGTTCTGACATTTTCAGCATTTGTGTATTTCCTATGACAATGTTATATTTTCGACGAGATTTTTGTGTTTTCAGAATATTTCGGTATGTCAAAATTTTTCAAGAACACATTACTGGATTATATCCCCAAGGGGGCAACATTAATCAAGATATATGATCATATGGCTGGCTTGAGTGATCAACACAAAATTCCACCCATGATAGACTACCACATCTATTAAATGTTTGAATTGTATATATGTCAACTTTGCAATTGTATTTTACTACTGCCATCTGTGGTTGAAATTTGTCATCCCCGTAAACCGTACACATGTCTCCGTTAATAATAAAACATATGTATTTCTTATTGGAATTTTCAGAATAATATTATTTTATATATTAAAGAAAACACATTATTATTTTGAAGTTGCAATTTCAGAACAAGGTGTTGTGAATTATTAAACAAATTTTTATTAATAAATTAGAAAAGACATACAGAAAAAACAAATGAATGAAAAAATATTTTAGCTGTTACTGTTGGTTTGAATCCCGATAGCAGCTAAAATATTTGTGCGTTAATTTTATTTTTTTGTATGTCTTTTCTAATTGATGAATAAAAAATTGTTTAATATTACTTTAATTAATTAATATTCTGAGAATGGAACTGATTGCAAGGAAAACTACCACTAAACAAAGTAAAAAACTAATTAGATCAAATGCATGTGTAATAAAACATTAAAAAAAATTAATTAAAATTATTATTTAATTATTAATGAAAACTTTTGTTACATCTTTGGATCGTACGTAAGAAGTATTTTTTTATTTTTAATAATTTAAAAAACAGTGTGTTACCCACATGTCACAATTAATAGGCTTTCTACGTGATATGCGTTTAGTGTCCAAATATATTTTTTCATAAAAATAATACTTTTTTTAGATTGCATCACTGCATTTTTTTTTCCTTGATTCCTGAAAGATTTTATTTAAGCGTATAGTTACCAAATATGGGGCCTACTACCCTATTTTGAGCCAAATTATAGCCGTTAAATAAATTGTTTTATTTCTTATCCTATAGTTTATTATATTGCCAATTGTATAAAATTAATATTTCTTATTTTAATTTCATTGATATATATTGTATGTACGAATTTTAAAGTAAGACTACATTCTTTAAAGTCGTATATATACGTAAAAAAATAAAATAATAATAACAGCTACAAAAAATAAGCAAGATAAAAGTTTGTTCTAGTCTAAAACAAGCGCATGAAAGAATAGTAGGATAGATGCATGTAATTTAAAATATACGTACGTTTTAAATGATGCACATTCATATTGAAACTACCCCGCTGTGAGTATATTTGAGCGCACCCCTCTTCTCGTGCAGCCGGTATTTCGTTCAGCGGTGCCGGTAACATTAGAATCTCATTACAAAGAACCAGCATCCCCTGCCTTCATATTCGCAAGCAGGTGGAGGTGTGGTTTCATACGGAAATGCATTACTGCAAACTTTTTTACTCCCCCGTAATTAGCGAGGGTTTGTTGGTTGAAAATGGCTGCGGTAGCCTAGTGCCTTACTTTTTTACTAGTACATACTAGCAATTGATTATAAAGATTCAGTAGAAATTGCCTCCACATAATTAAAAAAAAACATTATGTTGTGTATCATAGTCATTAATATTATTATTAACAAATATTATTGACGAATTCAAAAAAAAATATTATAACTATGTTCTATAACGCCACTCTGGCACAGGCGTAACCTAGTAGAGTGGCATAATCCACAAATCTAACAAAAAAAAAGTTGTGTAATCTTATCTTATATTTTTATTGTTAAATTATTATTAAGTACCTATATATTGTAAACAAGGATTTTTTGAAATAAATAAAAAAAATTCACTTCATAAAATTAGTAAATCTATTTATTTTTGGTAAATTTTTCACTATGCAATAAATATCTCCCCTGCGGAAATCAATCTAAATTTAATAATTTCGTTGTCTGTTTTTCTGTCCGTAACTTCATGTAAGGTCCGTAATTTCGTTCGAAGTCATGGTTAAAAAACGAGATTTGACTGCTAGAGATGGGGCTTGAACCGCGGGCCAGCAAAACAGAACCAGCCGTAACTGAATAATGTTGCTACCGCCGAGTCTGCTAGAATCGTCAAAAAACCGTACCATTTAAATATAATGTTCCGTTATTTTTCACGAATATGGGGCTAATACAATTATACAAGTCATGCAACAATAATAAAATTAACTTACACACTCTATAATATTTTACTAGCTATATATAACTAATATATTTGACGGATTATATATTGCTAATATACAACCCGTCAAAAATGACGTTGTTTTATTATGTTGGTACATTTCGGCCAGCAGTTAGGACTGTAAGACCAGCGCTATTATGAGGTTGAACAGAAAAGGGCTTAGACTGTCTTCCTGTCTGATACCATTACTCGTCATGATATCTTTTGATAGTTCGTTGTCGACTTTAATTTTATATTTACAGTTTGTGGACAGTCTTTACCATGCATTCGATATTCCCCTTTCTAATAATATTCTCGTACATCTTTTCAAAAGTTAAAATTGATTTCAGACGACGCCAAATTTACTCGTGTACAAATGCATATCCTGTATCAATGCTTATACTTCTCCCTTGTTAATACTTTTATTTTATCTTATTGGGTCTTTATGAGTATTGCCCGCAATGGGTCTTAGGGTCTTCATCTTGGTAGTTCGAGGAGGTGTTTAGTTCTCGCCGTGTCCGGTCTTGCATAATATGTCATGATAGGTCTTATGCATGTTTTATATATTCTGACTTGTATTCCACAAGCATATGCTTATTGGCCCATACAGTGTCTTTTAAGCATCCGGAGATAACGCCTGCTTTGTTTGTCTGCTCTTTGACTTCGTTATACAGATCGCTGTTGCTAGATATCTCCACCTCAAGTTACTTAAATATCATTACCTGTTCTATGGGTTTATTGCCTACAACCAGCTTACATATTCTAAATTATTTTCTAATATTTAAAAAAAGCCGTATATTATATTATTATATTTTTAAATCAAAAGTTCAGTTGGTGTTAATCTATTAAATTTTTTAGTAAGTACTACACACCGATGTCTATATGATTTTTTCTAAATACAAAAAAATTACTTAAAAGATAACAAAGAAAAATTTACTTCAATATTATGTAATTAATTATTATGTAATTAGTATGTAATATTCATATAACTATTCTGTTAATCTGTCTACTGAACGTTTATATATCTACTTACAGAATCTCTATATTAACTCGCGCAAAGATATACGTAATTTGACAGGATTTCTCAGGTATAGATAAAAATATAGTATTCAAACTATTAAGAGCAAGATAATAGAAAAAGTACATTAGAATACGAATCTATTAATAATATTTTACCTTGAGCAACGATAATGAATCCATTGATATCAGTTTCAAGAAAAGTATTTTCAGTGAGGTATATTTTGAGCTCTTACCTTTGTCTAAATTCCATTTTGTTTTATGTAAATTTATAGTCTAGACATTATAATTAATTAACATTTAGTACGTTCAAACAGGTTTTTCTAAATACCTCCACTTCTAAACGGATCAAATCTTTTTTTTTTTAATGTTATATAAATAATGGTGGCATTCTAGGAGAATCCCATCGCCGGTTTTAAAGAATGAATTTATATACTTTGTTTAATGAGATTAACGTCTCAAGATTTATAAAATTAAATAAGAAAATTTTGTGGTTGAAGTGTGTAGAGAGGATGACAAAATAGCAATCATAACAATCTTAGGATCACCGGGGGTAAAAAGTGAAAACAATAGTCAAAACACAATATTGTAGTACAGTATTTCTTAAGTTAACACGTCAAGCGTATCGGACTCAAAAAAAACACAAAATTGTCACTTTCAGAGAATTATGCAGTCACAAATAACGGTATAAACGATTGATATGTTGCGAAGCAGACATATATACAGGTCTAATCATATTTAATAATACCCCCTTGACATTGCGGAGTTCAGAGCCAGAACACTTTCAGTAAAGGACCGAAGATATAGGGCCTCTTAAAAATGTATCTTTAAAGTTCGGGGAGAAGATTATTACCAAGATAGAATGATCGGGTGAAATAGCTCAACATAGGATACTGCCAGAAATGATGTAGATTAGAGCTAGATGTGGTATCATTATTTTAGCGATCACAAATGTGGCGTGTAGATGCAAAACCACCACTATATTGGCTCCATAAGGATATGTGGCGGTTATGCATCTGTACACCACAATTCTAATAAAAGTTTATAAAATGGGAAGAAACGATCTTACACACAGTTCTTTCTGCATTTTACATCTCTTATCAATTCATTTTATTTCACACAGCACCTGGACAAAAACAGGAAACAGTATAGTTTTTTGGTAGATATATCAACGAGTTTTTGACAGAATTTAAAATCTTAATAAGTTAAGGACATAAAAGTAATAATAAATCTAATTTATTGTAGTTTTTTTTTTCACACGAAGCAAACACATTGTGGTGTGACATAATATCTTTAAATAAAATAATTTTTTGTTTAACTCCACTTTATTAAGTTAAAACCAACTAGTTTCGACTCACAACTGAGGCTTCATCAGGGTTCAGATTTATATTTATTGCATTTGATCTCAATGGGTGCAAAAAATTACATTTGCATTACAGACAGATCAAGTAGTTATAAATAAAAATTTAAGATTTAACCGATTGAATTGATTTTGTATTATTTTTACGAGAACAAATATGTAACCCTTATTAATATGACATGTTGACACGCAAAAAATTGCAAAATTGCACTTTTAGAGAAAAAAAATATTGTCGGAAAAAAAACAGAAAAAAACTGGCACATACAATTTTAAAAATAAAGTGAGAATTTTTCACCGTGCGATTAAAGTGACCTAATGACACCGTTTGCCAAAAACATTGTTCAAGTTTTGCCAGCGGGCTCCGCGCAAGCCTGGGAGCTTTTGACACAACCCACCCCCATCCCCGTACAGACCGAGACAAGCCCCAGTCCAGTTTTGAGGAAACAGCGCAAAACGGGACGTAGAGTCCAATGCCATTGATTAAGATCAGCAATCATTAAACAGAACTTTCTACTTCACGTCTGTGCCAGTGTGAAATAAATCCAGCTCGCGAGAGATTTCCGTTATTTGATTACATTTTGGTATTTTCGCTGCGTTTTATTTTGGATGGATGTTTTAAAAAAAACTGTCAGTAACGCATTTGTGATATATAAGAGTAATGTTAAAATAGTGTTTGATTTAACTCTTCATTCATTTTATGGCAACTTATTACATCCTTATTTATTAAATGAAACCACTGGACACGAATTTGATTGGAGCACCGTTCTTAAATTTATACAAGCTTCGAAATTTGCACTAATTATCAGATGAATATTCGCTGCACTTTTGTCTATAGCCATGTAGTTTCACTCTAAAAAACTCCGCACGCAATTACCCACTCTACCGTTTGTCTCTAGTAAAACGTCCAGGTTCACCAGTTTATAATGGCCGTGTGTCGATTCGCCGTTCACTTATCGCTTGTCAAGAATAACTCTGGCCCCGCATGCGCCGTTAGCCGTTTTTATACACATATGTTGGTTTCGTGATTCATCGAGTATGTTCGACCAGTTTCTGCATATTTCTAGTGATTATGGTATATTCAAGAATAGTTTGAGGGACTTCGATAATATGTAGTTACCTTTTTGACTCTTGTGACAATATCATGCTCTTCAAGCTAAATATAGTAATAATTGAATTATGTTCTCATTAAAAATCAACTATATTTTTCATATTTTATAATTCAAGAAAAACATCTTTAAAATGTAAATATATTCAAACAAAAAGATATTATGACAATCTTTATACTAGTACTGACGTAAGTAAAAGCTTTTTCGTTTGTAGTTATTCATTAGTTATTTATAGCTAGACCGCATTCAAAAGAATGTGCGCAAAAAATATGTGTGTTGTTACGATGCAAAAAAGAACACAAAAAAGTTTTTCTAGTCAGTAAGTAACCTTTTTTAAAAAAAAGTTTTTCCTCTAAAAAACTTTGGATCGATTTTCAACCCTTTTACCGTCATCCAATCGAGCTGAAACTTTACCGGTAGACTCATGGCGACGATAAAAATGATCAATAATTTTGGAATTTTCGAAATTATAACAGTTTTTTCAAACTAGAAACCAAACAAATGAGAAAGAAGCCCTACGCGTGGAGAAGGCGCGAAACTAGTCTGACTCGAGCCATGGGTCCGATCAGATGGTTTCGCCAACGCCGTGCCCCCTATACCAATTATTACGTCTACAATATTCTATAAGTTTTAAGGATAATAATATACATGGAATAGATTTTCCACATGAACTTAAAGCAAGACAACAACAATACAAATGAGAAAGGGAGTATAGTAATAACTTTGTTTTTATGGATTAGTTTTTTTAATAGGTTGGTAGGACTGCGATCACGTGTGTAAAATTTAATTCCAATCGCGTCATATGCCATACAGCTATTAAAATGTAAAAATTTACAGACTAACTTTTGTGTCTGGAGAGGGACTTGCACTTAGTCTTCTCTTTTTTCTTCTTTTTTAATATGTTCATATTAATTTTATTGATGTAAAAATCCATATATAAATAAATAAATATAATGCAGCATTCATTCATCATTGCTATCACTTAGAATAATTCTTGATTATTACTCTTTTTAGATATCGGTTGTGAGTTTTCATCATCGGAGGGGGGCTCTGAATTTCTTGTGATTTTAGCCTTCAAAAAATCGGTAATAAGCGATTGTCTGCTTTTAGCGTATAAACCATTACGTATTTCCTTATAAGGTTCCAAAATCTGTTGTAATTCCCTCTTGAATTTCGAACTTCTTTCCATTATAGGATCCTTTTCAATATTTTTTTTAACTGCTTTCTGAGTCTATAATTGTGATCATAGTTTCGATTGATTGAAATGAAATTGACAAGTTTCAACATGCTGAGTGCGATCATCATGACTCATGGTATATTCTGTCATGGACGCAATCTACAAATCAAACATTATTTAATTCATGTATTTTTCTGAAACCGTGTTATAAAAAGCGTGTTGTACGAAAAATATCACAATTTCTTCATCCGTGTTATATAAAATAGTGCTATATAAAACCGTGTTATACGAGGCCCAAGTGTATATATATATATATATATTTTAAGTTTTTTTTTTAGTATACTTGTTTCAGTAAAATCTAGCCGCAAAAAGAATAATTGTATCGTAGACAACGTGAAATTGAATGATAATGTGCGTGGCATTCGTTGTTCTAAATTTATTGTAGGAATTTTTTATTATTTCCTTGATTGAAATTGATTAAGTCGACAGCCGTCCGATTTCTTTCAAATAAATGAATATACTGACAATTTTAACAAAAAAAACGCTATCAATTATTTATTATCATCGAGTAAGTGACGAAGCGACGTGTCTCGTAAGTGATGAAATAAAGATGTCGCGTGACAGTGGCCCAATATCAAAGTGTTTTATTACGGGCGTAATGTTGTATTGAGTAGGATACTGCGAAGTTCACCTGACAGAAACTGAAAGATAAAGCTTATTCTTGCCATCTTCAGTTTGTCAGTTTCAAAAAGATCTTAAAAATAATATTGTTTGTTTCATTTGACTGAATATCGTTCGATTTGTGAACTTTGCAAAGTTATGAACGTGAATTTTCTTTTACACACTCCACCGTAAAAAGACATTTGACAAGGCTGTGAACGATTTGTTATAATCTAATGTTTAAAAGACAATACAAGTTTTAAATATAGATAACATTTAACAATCTATTAAATGTTATGAAATAAATAAAACGTATAAAATAATAATATCAAAGATGTGATATATTTTTTTCGCAGAGAGCTGATTGTATCATTAATTCAAAAGTACTGGAACAATATAAGCTTATCAGATAGCACAGATTCCGACAATACATGCGGCCATTAAATCAAGTATGCACACATAACAAATAATTAATTAATTCACGGAAAAAATCCCTGTTGTGTTCTCATTAATGTTGCTAAAAAATTCCAATCATAAATAGATATCTCATTATTGACATCTGTGGTTAATTAAGGGATAACTTTGGATGCCGGTCACGCTAAGGATAATTAGAACGCACATATGAAATAGTTTGTAAAATTTAAATATATATACAATTTCCAAAAAATTGATACATGTGGTTTTCTATCATGGGTGGAAGTGGTGAACGTTACATTATGTAAAGTGATCACTTAAGCGTAGGTTGTAAGCCCTATGAACACCCAAAGACTCCCATGCCTACAATCCCATAAAATATATAATTTCGTCTCTATGAGACATTTATAATATATCTTGAACTGTGTTCTGAAAAATTTGGACAAACTCAAAATATTCTTAAAATAACTAATAATGGCATAAAATTATCTTACCAATAAAGCCAATACTACAAATGCTACGATTTTTATGTGTTTTATTATGTTTTAAAGTTCTGTACTTCTAAAAAAAGCTTACCTTATTAACTAAAGTAGTAGCCTTTATATTTTTCATCACCTATTTAACGTTTTGGTTTGGTCTTTATTTGACTTCCTGCTAAGCATAAATTATTAAAACCATTTGAATATTTTATGTACAGACTTATATTGGTATTTTTAGCAGTCGTGTATAATCAAAATAGGAAAGGGAAAGTATATTTACTCTATTATCGACAAACTTTGACACCTGGATACATGTTTTACCAGTCCATCAAATTAATATTTTATCATTTTTTACGATTTAAAAATAGAAACTGGAGTATACCTATTCAACTCATTTTTATTAAATATCCACCATATTAAGATAACTGGTCTTTTTTGAGAGGTTTTAAAAAGAATCGAGATATAATCCGTCAGAGATATTTAATGAATTCTATTATTTAATTAGTTTTGCTTGTAATAAAAAAATATTTTTAAGCAGTATCTGTAAATCAGATATCGTTCTAACTTTTATAACAAGCCTAACAAAGCTAAAATAAGCCGATATTGATAGCATAAATTTTTATGAAACCCACATATAACAGAATGAACATATAATAAATACTTTTTAAACCATTTCAAATATAAATAATATAATTAATTTTTTTTATTAATAAGTATTTAATTTTCTTCAGTGTATGTAACAAAATTATAATATAGGTATACATTAAATGAAATACAAATTGCTTAGTTTAAACCACAATATTTTTGGAATCACCAACCAGTTTAACACATTTTTAGTTTTGTTGTATATAACTACTTATTGAGATTTTTAGTCTTTTTTTTTCAGGATAACCACAACACTAGAATTTAAATACTACTACACAACACAACCATAGTATTATTCACACACTTACACCTTCTCAAAATATTACTCACATGTATGTTAATCTAGCCGAACACTAACATTCAATAATAGACGGGAAAGTAATAAACAATACTAACACTTTGTTACAATACCTGAACATAAATTTAAATGTTTAAATGTCAAAAACACACAGACATACAGTTATTTCGATAATTCATATATTAAATACAAGCAATAATTATGTCAAGTCCCCAATTGAGCAATTCACATTATAATTGAAATAGTTTTTAAAAATATGAATAATTAAAAAAAACTCTAAAGAGACAATTAAAAAAATATTGATAAGAAACGTATACATGGCAGGTACAAATATTTGTAATGTGTAGATTTTAGTTAAGTTCTGCAACCGGCTCGTGTTAACAAAAATATTATAGTGGTTTTAACCAAGAGAATTTTTGTGTTTAATTAACAATGAATAAACACAAAGTAAAAGCTGATTACAATAATATGTAATTTATATATTTTTGTTACATGAATACGTGGGAACCAATTAAAGAAGTATTTCCAATTGACGTTTTCATATTATTACTAACAAACAACAATTATTTTAGTCGCTGATTGATTACTTGATATCGACATTTACAGCCCTTTAATTAATATTTCCTCGACAATCGTCCCTTTCGTAATGTAATTTTTATGGACTAATTTATTTATGTCTGTCGCCTTTTCAACGGGGATGACAATCAAAATTACATTTTCATAATTTGATGCGATGTATGAGCGGAAAAAGAATTAAATGCGACCTCGGTATAAAGGCTTTGAATGACGTCTAATTTGGTTGATTCATCGATTTTTAACATATATTGATAGCATCAATTTTTATATTGTATACATATACAAATGAAAGGTTTTAGAGTTTTTTTAACCTTCTCAAATATTGACAATATAATTTAATGGCATCCTTTTGCATAAATTAAAACTTCTGGGGATTCACGGAGATCTTCTCAGATGGCATATTTATTAATTAATGTATATTATAGATGTCTCACAGAGAAGAAACTGTAGTTTTTTTATGGGAAAGTAGGTATAGAAGTCTTTTGGGTGTACATAGGACGTATGACCTATAGTATGGTTGGTTTAAGTGATCACTTTACACAATGTAACATTCGCCATTTCCACCCATGATAGAATATACCATGCCTACTAATTTTTGGAAGTTGTATATATTTGAATTACACGCCACACTTCATGTATGCATTGTCCTGTCTTTCCATGTCTATGGACATGAAATTCAGTACTGTTCTGAAAGATTTGAACAAACTCAAAATATGCTGGCTTATTTCTTACCTAGACAAGAGATTACAAACTGTATCGAGGGTTTTAAATTAGAAAATAAGATTGTTCCCTCGGGTGTTCCACAAGGCTCACATCTTGCCTTTTAATATTAATATTTTTGATATTCATAAATGTTTTATAAATTGTAAATTGTTGTCAAACGCTGATGGTATGAAAATTTATATGCCAGTAAAATCCGAAACTGTCAAAAAATCAAGAGGATCTCAAGAGATTGTCGGGTTACTGTGAAGTGTATAGGTTGATACTAAATGTCACTAAATATTATAAAATTTCCTTCACCCGCAAAATAAATTGTATTGTATATGAATAAGTATACTATTGGTAATGATATCGTCAGAGATATCATGATGATATCGGAAGAGATACGGGACATAGGATTATTGCTAGACTCTAAAACGACTTTCAAACGGCGCATTGATGCAGTTGTCGGTAAAGCATATAAAATATCCGGCTTCATAATGCATCTCGGCCAATCTACGACGTGAAGTTCTGTTGCTCCCAACAGAACTCCTCGTCGCCACCAGTTTTGCTCAGTCGGAGAAGAATCGGACTCACCTTACTTCTACAATTCAAACTCAGGGTACTTCCGGTGTCGTGTACGCTGCACTTCAGCTGTCTCTCACTTTAAGTATAGTCTCCTAAATATATTTAGGAGACTATACATAACCTATATTTGACCTCACCTAGAATTTTATTCGACAATATGGTCACTCACAAATAAATTTAACATAAATAGTATCGAAAACGTTCAAAAAACATTTCTTAAGCATATTAACCACAAATTTAATTCGAATTTTAGCTATTTGGACTCAACACAATTTCGTATACTAGACACTCTTGAAAACGGGTGAGTATTATCAGATCAATTCTTCCTTTTCCAAATAATTCGTAACCTTATTGATTCTCCTTAAATCACCAGCTTGCTACCTTTCCACGTCCCACTCCGACCTACCAGACAGAAGTATCTCTTTTCCAACTTATCATACCAAAAATAGGAAGTCCTCTCCCATCCCACGCATACTGCTCAGATTATAATAACCTTTTGAGTACAATAGATATTTTCATGATAATATGAAAAGTATCGTCATATGGTGAGGCAGATACTAGAAACTCGCCCCCCTCCCTGACCATGTGAATTATATACACTTCAAACCCTGTTATGTTTATGATAAAGTTAAATTAGGAACAATCACATAAAGGAAACTGTAACATTGTTTGATTCATCATTCATATCAAATTGACTTGTCTATAATTATGTACATCTGTATCATACTCTAATTGTGGGAAACATTTAATATTTTTTTTCTGTATTTTGTTCTACCAAGCAATTCTCTCCCTGTTGGATGACCAAATAAAATAAAATAAAATAATTATTCTTCAATTATTTATTATTATTTAAGTATTAAGTGTTCTTAGATATTTGTAACAAAATAAAATATATATTAAATTATACACAGAAATTCACTTGGGATGAAAAAAAAGACAATAAAATATACTTTTTCGAATAATCCAATTGATTTAATAATTAACCTATCTACATTTAAAAAAATCTCACTATAGACGCCATTTTTCAAGTATATAAAGATACAATCAATTTTATACATGTAAAAAGAGGCTCAGAAAAGCTTCAAAAACAGAAAAAAGTGTATGAGAAGATGTATGAAAGTTGATAAGTCAAATACGGTATACCAGGACAGAAGAGTATGGATTTTACCTTCTCTGCCTACCTCTGTAGAAAACATCTTGATGGTAAGGAAACTATTTAATTGCTGCCTAGAGATGGATCTTGAATCTATGAATTAAATAAGATGATTTTATTATTTGTTTGTATCTACTTATATTTATTATTACACCAACATATTTCGGAAAAATATTCCATCTTCAGGGTGTTTTGTTTTTTTTAAATGTCTATCTACAAAGTTACTCAACCAATTGAAAAAAATAGATTAATATTTCACACTATTATGATCTTCTCATTTTCACAATATGTCATCAGTTTTCAGATTTTAATTTCAGATTTCGGTGACAGCCATCGGTTTCAGCCATTGTTAAATCACTGTCTGCACTGTGAAGGTCTCTACATGACCTGTTAAGGTTAAGACCTCCGACAATCATTTCCATGTCAGTTTCAGTACCTACTCTTTTTTTATTTTTTTGACAATTTCGTTTACACGACGTTGACTTTGAGTGCCCTGCAGGTCGTTTTTTTTGTGGATCCTTTTGTGGAATCTTATGGATCCCTTTAAAAATATTATTTTCCAAACGATTATCTGTGAAAAAAAAATGTCTGAGAAAACATCTTCCAAGAATGATTATGTTAAAGAATAATTCAATACTATTTATGACTTTGGTGTTTTATTTGTAAAACTCCGTGTTTACTTTTAACGAAATTTAAAATAAATTTAATTTAATTTATATAAAAATAAACATCATTATTAAGAATAAATTTATTCGAACAAATTTAAATAAGTAAACAAATCAACGTTCTAAAAATAACAAAAATAAATAGAGCCACATTCAAGGTGATTCAGTAAATCACTTACAGAAAACGGGAAATTTTGATAACTAAGAGCAACATAGAATTATTTTTAAATATTATTGCTGAAGTTCTTGATTACAACATAATAACATATAATCAGTATATGGTTGGATGATTTATCTGTATGGTGATTAAATCTCAACATAATTTATCAGTTAAGTACTTCACCGATCGATGAGATATTATGATACTCTCAAAACTTGAGTAGTAAAATGTATATTTTAATTTAACTCGTGTAGTGATTAGATCGTAAAGTTTGTCTTTGACCCAATTTAATAATATATTTGTATACATGAATTTCGTAATCTCAATGATACAAATCAGATATTCCACTAATAAAAAGATATTGTTTTTGGTATTTTAATAATAAATTAAACTAAATAACAATTTAAAAAAATAGAGTTACCAGTAAAAAAAATAAGTAAATAATAAAATGAATAATAGAATGAAAAACGCAATAGAAAACTGGCAGGAATAAAAAATGTAGCGTGGTGTCTTACGATAAGGCAGTTGATATAAAGGAACGAAAGAACGTAACAAGAAATAGTATTGAAAGTAAAAATATGAATGGGTCAAGATTGAGAGGGTAGATGTAAACTGAGAAAGTTATCTAAGGTGAGTACTTTCACATGTCTTATTCGAATGTAAAAATATGCCTTATATAGATTGCCGATATTGACAAAGATCAAAAAACTAAATTTCATATAGAAAATAGAAAAGTTGTTTTCTTAAAATTATGTAGACATTTGATTTATTTGTTTTAAAAATTAAATACTAAATAAGTTTTAATAACTATTCTGAAATACAGGTGAAAAAACGATGAATTTTTCATGGTGAAATCGTAGCATTTTACTGATACAAGGATACCATAAAGTACTTGATGTTAATGTAAGTTATTCAAACTTTTGGCTAACTTCATCGTCTTCTTATACTGGCTGTAGGCCACTAGGGCCTGTTTTTGCAGAGTTTGCCGGCTCTTGTGATGTAGACTCCCAGCTGACTTTCCTTCTTTTGGGGGTTCTTCCAGGCATCCTTCTTTCCTCTGGTTTCCTGTATAGGGCAAGATGCGGTAGTCTTGGGAGTCCATTCTTTCCACACGGTCCCTACAACACCCTCTCCTTTCTCTCCCCCATCTGACAACTTCTTAGATATCACACATTTTTCTAATCGTGTGTTTCTCATTCTATTACGTGGTCTTGCCTGTTATTTTTCTGACTCACGTATTGACAAATTGATTTCATTTTCTCCGACACACCATTTTACTTTGTGCATGGCATCAACAATCGAAAATAATACAAATATAATTTATTGTATGATTTTTATAAAAAATACTAAATTGTGGAATATAACTTGTTTTCTCATTCAATTATTTATAAAAGGTATTATGGATGACTAATTCTAAATAATTGATTTAACAATAAATTTTTTCTTATTTACTATATTTTTTAGTTCAGCATAAACACAGGCATGACAGCCCTTATATTGTCAATAATGGCATAAAATAATGCCATCTAAATATTATCATATTATTATGTTACATTATTATATTAAATGGTATAATCGTACAAGGAAGTTGGTTTGTCTGTTACATCATTGATTATATTATCAATTGCAATAAAATATTATTTTGTAATTTTGATTTATCATTTTAAAATACGTCTATATTGCTTTGTTTTTATGAGTGGCGGTAATGGAGAGAAGTACCTATACGATATTTGCAAAAAATATACTGCGTATTGAGATGATTCTAATGGACTGTTATTTTAATTTCGTAATTGTACATCATAGTAAAAGTGAATTAATCTGTCTCGGTATGATTCAAATTCATTGCTGGTATCTTCTTTATAAACTAAAAATACAGTTATTATTTTATAATTAATTCGGATGATGAAATATAATATAAGAATATATGTCGCTAAAACTTTTCTGTTATTTAAGCAAATCTGAAGAATATTTTGAACGCAAAGCTTTTTCCGGTGACAGAGTGTCTACTGAGAAGTCAATTTATAACAAAAGTTTATACTATCGCACTTCGATTGCCGACTTCACTGGGCCGACTTAGTCCCAAGGAAAAAAATCATTGTCTAGAAAAACACTTTGGGATAAAATCTTCAGGACCTCGACGGTGTAAACCAGGACCATACTTCATTCAGCGCGGAGCGGATTATTTTGTGTTTCCCAAACTTTCATATTTTACAGTAAACCACTTTAGATATACGTGAAAAATAGTTTTCGGTACTTATTAAGCGAATAACATGAATCCTTATAACGTTGATTACTTTTCTCCCATTATAAGATTCTCCGTGTATGAAATATTGTCGCGAGATGGTATAATTAAAAAGAATTGCACATAATCGATGATTTTGCATCACTCTAGACAATTTACACT
The DNA here is from genome assembly GCA_016648135.1 of Agrypnia vestita. Classification (NCBI taxonomy): domain Eukaryota; kingdom Metazoa; phylum Arthropoda; class Insecta; order Trichoptera; family Phryganeidae; genus Agrypnia; species Agrypnia vestita. The sequence goes on from JADDOH010014993.1 coordinate 16,528, forward strand.
AACATTGGGAGTCAATGCGGGTCAGGTATTAATACAAAGAGGACTGCGATACGCAATTCAGTCTGATAACGTTTAATCAGAGCGATATTAGCTACGGAGCGTGAATAGTGTGATCATCGCGTTGTATATTCCAATGATAGCAAATAAAGGAAGGACCCTCCGGCGGACGAGAAGTTTTTTTACATGCGAAAATTGAACAGAATATTCGAGAAAATGATGACGCATTAGAATTAGTTGCGACTAGAGTATTTTGTGTAAATTTTGAAATAGTGTAATAATTAGTGTGTAGAATATCCTAGAAACATTAAGTTACTATAAATTTAATAACAGAGTTTCGATTTAACTCATTTCAAGTGACTTTTAGCATAATAAAAAGAGGCTAAATTTTTTTTAGTGTTTAATTTGCCTCCCACGACCATGTCCCATGGCAATATGAATTGTGACACTCAAAAAATTGATGATTATATTCTTGCAGATAACTCACATCACCAAAAAGTCAGTTCTACACAAATCCATTTTCTTGACAATAATATGAACCCCCTAGAAAACACAATATCAATTCTTTTTTATGATAATTCTCTAAAGCGTAATAACCGCTACACTAATCATTGAATTTGCGATTTTCTTGTTACTCTGTATCAATAATAGTTACAAATTTTGTTTTGTTTGCTTGTTCGCCACTTGCACTGTACGCATCTAATCGTCACTGGTCATGTGCCAATTCGTACACAGTTGCATTGATACATTAAATATTGCCAGAGCGTGCTAAAGATATTTGAAATTGGGAAATGGGGATGAGTTTCAAATAGGTAATGTAATTATTTTTATGTATTCTGTTACTCCTTCATAAAAAAAAAAATTCATTATATTTGATGTTTAGAATATTTATAAAAAATTCTTTGTATTTGTATAAAAACGTTTATACTTAAATATCACGCTCAGCGGATACCCGTATTTAGTTTTCAGGATTATTTATCTGGGGTAGGAAATATTTTGAAATGTATGGTTTAGAGAAATTGCGTCCGTTTAAACAATGGGACAAAGGATTTTTACTGACGTATTATTTCAAAGGACTGCTATCCGCTTAAGGTACTTTTGTTCATTTATTTTGATGGCTGATAGCTTAATAAAGGGTTGTTTTTTTGTGAAAAAAAATACATATTGCGTCACAAATATTAAATATCATTTTGAATATTCATAATTTTTTGTTTCACTGATTCTGAAATTGACAGCAGATTTCTTAGTTGGCATCGTGTAATATTTACTTATGAATTATATTGTATTTTCTGTTTTCGTGGACACATGCTTTGTGGTATAATATTCGTGTAAAGATATTTTGAATTTGGCATTAACGTCACGACCCGCCCCCTCTTCCTCCTTGTCTATCTTATCTTTCCAATTAATTTACCTTTGATAGCTCGACCGTCCATTTTTATAATATGGTTCGATTAGTTTTTCTAGGTCTCAATCTTAGGATTGGTCTGCGCTAAGCACTCGATATCATTACTCTTCTTTCTCACCCGCCAGCCTTTTCATTTCTTGGTCGGTGCTACAGCGCACATCTCCGATAACCTGGTCTACGTAGCTTGATCTAGGGCGGCCTCTACCATTATTGCCTTCAATACTTCCCTAGACGATGGTAAAAAGCAGGCCGTGGGTATATTATATTACAGCCTATCTAATTCGCTCGTTGTTGGATTCATTAGGAATACAATATCGACCGGCATCTTCGGAGAAATATTTATCTTCACCATTTAGAGAAACTTTCATTCTCGTCGATTCAACATCTACATCAGGTGTTGGAGTATATCGTATTGTATGTGCTGCTACTTCTCCTTGGAGTTTGATCATATCAAGGATCGAACTCCAATTCAAAAAAGAAAGACGGCATTATTATTCCTTCCAATTCTCTTATACAGTCCATTTATCGTTCCCAATTTATCAGTCCATCTCCTTTCATTTATTCCTTTCAAATGTACACATGCCTTCTTGATTCCGGTGATTTACGTAGGAATAATTATGTCTTGTAATGTTTTTATTAGTAAATAATATACCAGTTACCTATACAAAGCATCACGCCATAATTCTGTACAAACAATGCGATCTCTAATGTGATAAAACTATTTTGCTTGAAATGATTCTACAGTCTTCAAACAAACACGAATTTCGGAGAGTCACAGAATACATCAATGCTTATCCGAAGTTTTATGAATTCTATGATCCTAAGACATGGATTTTGTGATTTTTGTACATACTATCACGAGATCCTGATACAAAAAAAAACATACATGATCGGGTAATTACACAAAGGTTTAGAAAAATTTGAAAACAATCGAAAGGATGATTAAATACGCCAGAAAGATCTAGAACTCGAGTGGTAATAAATTGGGCAATACGGTGCAAGTATCGACCAGCGATAAATTACGAGAGTACCTGTTGGCGTGCAAAGTTTGGTAGTGATAAATGAGACACAAATGACGTGAACGAAAATTTCCAGAGATAGGTGGAAGCTTCTCGAGTGATTATCCAGATGAAAATGCAATTATTTGCGTAAAAAATTAGTTTATAACTGAAATAATGTTATTTTTGGTAATAGTAGACGTGTACCTACAATATAGAATGTTATTTCAATATTTGTCATCATGCCTTTTTCGTCTCTGTGAGACATCTATAATAAATGTTGATTTAATAGATGTCTTTAATTTAAATCCCTATAGAGTCTTTGGGTTCCGAATTCTCAAGAAGATGACGGTAATGATTCGATGGTACGTGATACCACAGTATACCCAGAACAGTAGTTTATCTCCGGCCTGTCGGCGAGATATTAGCCTACTCTTGCATTGACGCTAGGGTCACTTTATTTTTACTCCCTTTCTTTTAACTCGTAGCGTTTGAGATTCCGACGTAGAAGGTAGACACGAAACCCGAAAATTTCTGTATTTATTACTCCTAGTTTCTGCACTTAAATTGCAAGAACGCTGATTAACATCAACGTAGACTTTTAAAAACTCACAGTCTTTGTAATAATCAACACACCTGTTTAGTAAAGCACCACAAACATAAAAAAATGCATTTTTTTCAGGAAGCGCATTTTTTTTTTAAAGCGGCGGCTGCGAGCGCGAATGGCACCGAAGGCAAGGCCCTTAATGCCGCCGCCTTGTGCCCCCATATTCTATGTCATAGTGTGCGTCACGGCGCCGAGCACGCACGCACAAATTCTAATGGGTAGCGGCCAGTTAGTATACTGTGGTGATACTGTAGAAATCAAATGGGTGCAAGGCGTCGGTAACCCGTTAAAAATTAGAAACGCGGTGCTTATTGGCCCTAAACGGCGCCAGTGTGTCTTTACCGCGTCCCACCGATCGGGGAAGCGGGCCCGCCGGGGACGCGGGCAATATCTCCGGGCGGCCATATTGGCGAGGTGTTCGCTGTTTCAGAAATAACCCGGCAGAGGAGAACACCGCTTATCTGTCAACGCCACTCCATCATAACTCACGCCTCCCCCACCCGCTCCTGGTAAAAGTGCTCTCAGACGATGTAAAATGTCGTCGGCTGCCCCTGCCCGCCCCGCCCCCCCCGGCGCCCGGGCCGCGAGTTTTATTTTTCAATTTTCACCAGGATGGTTTCCGAGTGTAAAGCGGATTGCGTGCGGCTGAAGGTGTTACCTCCGACGTAATATTACGTCAACAGTTGCACGTTTGTCAGGCAAGGGGAATCTCGTTTCTTTAAATGCCCATTCAAAGTTTTGTCAATAGAAAATAAATGATCTCTCTCCAAGCACTCGCTTGTGCAGGTCCAAAATGGTGGACTTCTGCGGAGATCCCTAAATGTGGACATGCAATTGATAGTCCAGGTAAATCATTTCGGTATTTATAAACTAAATTGTAATGACTGTTCATCATTTTAATTTTTATTTTAGATTAAAAGAACATTTTAAGATGTCTCAATAATAATAACTTCTCGGAATTCTCGAATCATCTTTTGGCGATAGGCCGCACATTTGAATAATAATTCATTTAACACAAACTATCACCACATTGACATTTTCAACGCAACAATAAGAAACATAAAACAAACAATATCTACACTACCGCACCCAAACTAATTTGTACATTATATCTTCCCTTCTACTCCCGTCCCACATTCCCCTCCATTCGCTATTAATGTATGTTAAATTAAATTTTTAAATTCAGTGGAAAATTTTTAAGATTGTTTTGCTGTTAACTTTTCCCAAAACAAAATAAATAAATAAACACACAAATACACACACTCACACAAACTCACTATTGGACATGTTTTTTCTTATTTTTTATCGATTGTATATATGTGTTTTCTTGTAATTGGCCCAAAACTCTGTACATCAATTATTGTTTTTTTCAAGATTGATTAATTATATGGCTGTAAGAAAACCAATAAATGAAAATAAAATAAAATAAAATAAAATAAAATAAAAAGGTAAAACGGTATTGAGGTTTTGCATGTAATGGAGGCCTTAGGTTAGATAATTTGAAAATGTTAGAAATCAAGAAATGCTTGAAAATTAAAACCAATAAAATCAATAACCAGTTAAATTTTACGAATAACCAATTATTTGATATATTCTCAATTTTATTACCTACTTATCAATCTCCCGTACCCCCACCATAACGTTAGCCTCGCTCCCGTTAAAAATTAATTAAAATAAGTACTGGATAGTAAGCATGCGCCCGTCCTGATGAGGATACAGTGATATAGAAACCGGTGGACGTAAATTTACTCCATGTAATTTACATAAAGGTTTCTATTAATTAAAATTAATAATTATATTTAACCACAAAATTAAAGCTATGAAAATCTTTTATGTTATTATATTTTAAATAAGAGATTAAAAAAAAACACTCTTGACAAAAATAAACGAAAAAATCTTCATGTTATCTGTTTATTTATCTATGACAAACAATTACTATCATTGTATTCATTGTATATATAAAAAATAATGTATTAATTAGGGTAAATTCTTTAATACGCATTGCGCAGTCGGCCGTTTGTTTTGGGGGGAATCCTGAGAATTTTTTTTTGTAATAATGCTGGGCAAGCAAGTGGCTAAACAAACTGTAAGCAAAGCTAGTAACTCGTCATCACCTGTAAGTAAAGGGAGTTCCAAAACGTGCAAAAGGCGATGACCGATAACAAGGAGAAGTCGGATAATAAAGAGAAGTTGCCTTTGACCAACAACAACTTTCCTTTGTTGAAGTTACTGTCGGTCAATACTGATGTATGGAAGAGAAGCTTGGAGCTGGTTGAAGAGGAACTTAAGTGACTTAATGTAATGGAAATGAGATAATTTAGGCAAATCCATTTATACTAGAGTAAAGAACACGCAATAAAATAATAGAGAGCTGATCTTAGCAAAGTGAATATAACTAAAAAAGGTTCGCTTTGGTAGTTTAGATGTAGTGGATGAATGAATGGGGAAAAAGAGGTAAGAAAAATATGTGACGCAGGTGTTGACTTGGCGCCAAAAGAAAGGGTGGCCGCAGGAGACTTGGCATGTCCAGGTTAACCAGACAGGTGTCGGAAGATAGTCCTGTTAGGAGCGTAAAAACTCATCGATTTTGTATGCGAATATGTATGAACGTGGAAAAAACGAGTATTGTATATCAGGACAGAAGAGTGTGGCACTCCACCTTCTCTGTCTACTCCGGCGGAGAAACAGCATGTGGTGAGATAGTTCTTCACTGCAACGAACCTTGTAATTTGTTATTTTAACTTTTATTATCACACAAATTTTATTTCATGTTCTGGTGGTATTATTTATTTTTGTGTAAATATTTATTCTTTGTTGATACGTCACAGGCTCTCAACATCCAAATAGCAGCATTTGTTTAAAATGCATCATACAAATATTTATTCACATTTTTGACGGAATTTGGGTGCTCATATAATCATTATTTCATTATTACTTTTACCATAGACAGAGAAGATATTAAAGTACGCATCAACTAACCTGACACGTTGTAACGTATTTCACCTGTACACCTAAGCTAAATACCTAACTATAAAGTTTAATAATGTAAGTTTTACGAAAAGCCCAAAGCTTGAGACTTTAAGCTACCGAATTGAGCTTTATTACAACTTTTGAGACTTTTAAGCACACACTTTATGCTTTAAGCTACTAGATAAAAACTTAAGTCGAACTTAGAACTTCGGAAGTATATTTACATGAAAGCTAATATTATTTTTTTTTGTTAAGAATTTATATTTTCAAAATTGGCCAGTCGTGATCTATCTAGTGGTTAGGAAAATTCCTCCTCCGTTGTGTCCGTAGCTATCCAAAATTCTTTTGATATGTGGTGAGATTCGTATTCTTATTAACGCGACTAGACTAATATAGATCGAATTCTTACCTAACTATGGAAATAACAAACGCACGTAACTAATCCGTACTCGTCCTTCTAGAAACCGCTCTAGAATTCTACAGTTTCGCCTATATGAGAGATAGCCGATATCGTCCACGTCCGGAGTTGGCCTAAAAGCCAATTATATGCGGCGTAGCCTAGGAATAAACGCTAGTAGCAAAACTCCCTTACATTGAACCGCCATAACTATAATACCACCGGGGTTAAAATACTGTAATATAAAACAATACAATCGTTGCCAAGTTAACGGCATACGCTAAAGATTCCGCCCGCATTGATTATCAACATCTCATAATAGCAGCTTAGAACAGTGTCAGCACAACCACATGCGGCACCCATTTATGACAGATTTACAAGATATAATAGCATACGTTATATTCAAAACACAAGTAAGAAACCTACCGATAGCGCGTCTCACGTTGTCCAATCTGCTCAATCTGTTCATAGTACATAGTAGGGGAAGACAAACATATATATATTCACAACAACTAGGCGCAACAGAGGCTCAGGGCAAGCTTTGTCTGACATTATCGCAGCCCGAGATTCTAAGGGAATGGAAGATACAGATTTGTAAGTGAAATTTAAGAAGTGTCTAACCACTTCTGTTCAAACGTGGATTCTAGATGCCCCCCCCCCCCTGTAGGGGGGAGGGGGATGCGGCCCCAGAGCATCGCCGCATCCGGTGGTTAACTCCTGTTTAGACATAACCTCCCACACTAAGCTGCAGACCAAGATCAAGCCGAGACTCTATTGCTCCTGCTGGAATCCCCCGAAGTCCTCGCTTCCCGGCGACAAACATATCAGGAAGAAATCCCGCGTCTGATATTAAGGTTTGTATATTATCCCGCGGGGCAGTCAAATTGACTGGTGTATTATGATGAGGATCCCACGTTGCGGCTACATGAGCCGGATTATTATGATGTTTACTGCTGATTAAAGGGCTGAATGAACTAACTGGGTGACTGGAAAAGACTCTCCCTTGAGCGCGTCAGTCAGAGCCATGTTAGCATCGCCAAATATAGTTGATGTGATTGATCCCACGGTGTAGTCTTATTGACTAGAGATATTAAATGATGGTAAAACAGCATGATTATTACAGTTGATTGTGTAAGTTCCTGATATGTTTCTCGCTGGCCGGGAAGAGAGAACCCCGAAGGTCTCTGTATACAGCAAGTTAGAAAAGGTGGTGACTGATGAGAATGATGGTGTTAGTAATGCCATCGCGCGCCTGAATGCGGTCCCGATCATAAAAGTTGATTGTTAAACTGCTAACAGATCTCGTTCATTAAAGCGGTCCCGAGCATAAGTATTGACTGTCGAACTGCTACCTGCATCTTATAATTTCTCGTTCATGAGGAACGTCCTATCTCGTCCTTGAGTACGGAGTTATTACATTCACATACATTCATAACCAGAGCCCGAGCTCGTCGCACCAAGGGGACTGAAAAGACGTGAGAGGTTCTTCCCCTTAGATGTTAAAGGGGTAACCGCATCAAGACCTTCAGACCATCCTGTAATTCTTGGCTTTAAAACCCAGTCACAACCGGGTAGATACAGTTAAGATGGCCCTACCTAGTCCCTGACCTAAGGTGTCTCTCCAATCTAATCAGACTCCATAGCCGAGAACGCGCGCTCCGACATTCGACCCTGTCTTGCCACGCGAGTAGATCCAACTTCATCTTTTTCCACAATCGAAATTCAGCCTCCCAAGATCACGGGGCGTGAAAGACGTACGACTCCTCGCCTCCCGACCATGAAGAGACGAACTTCCCCATTCGGTTCTCGTTCATTATCCCATTTATAATCCCCGCGTGCCTAACCTTAAGAGTCTAGCGCCGGTAATAAGATCTCATTATGCTACGTTGGAAGTTAATATTGCACAACCGGGCGAAATACCTATTTTCCGCGAACCTATTCAATTTGTAAAACGCAATAATATGTATTTATATATGTTAGTAAAACGTTTGAAATGCAGAATGCACGTATGATGACCTCGCTTCTATCCTAAAGATAATTAAGATATAATCCCGACGTTACGTCCCGACATCAGTACTAATTTGTTTCCGCGTCCGTTACCGTCGAACTCTGAACCCACGTAATGAAATGAATAGTGACCATGAGACAATGACAAATTATATAGCACGAACATTCCATTTGATACACATAAGAAAACATCAGGAATAAATAATATCAAAGGTTCTTATCTTAGTTCTGTAGTTGGTCTGCTTCTGAGATGGCATCCTGATCCGAAGTAATATAACTCTCCAAAATTGAGCAATTACCAGCGCCTGTGTAGCCCTTCATTTCCCTTGTATATATATTTTAATATCAGCGCCTGTAAAACTGTATTAGATCCTAGAAACAAGAAAACTATTCCCTCTACGCCGAGCACATACAGAACATAAACCCCTTCAATCTAGTTCATCCACGGTTATGCAAAAAGGCGAAAGAATAGTAATAGTAAAAGGTCCTTAACTGACAGAAGTTGAAGTTCTCTGCAAACTGCCCATATCTTCTAGTGGCGCCTGTGTATTCCAATAACAACTTTCCAGTCATGTATTTAACAAAACGTCCTCCTTGTGTGTATGTGTGCTGCAATATCTGTCATCCAGTTAGTGATTCCCAAAATAGTGTTTTCCTTGTATATATATATATATATTTCAATATCAGCACCTGTAAAACTGTATTAGACCCTAGAAACAAGAAAACTAATCCCTCTACGCTGAGCACATACAGGACATAAACCCCTTAAAACTAGTACATCTACGCCGTACAATGATATCACATGCAGACATAAACAATATAATTACAAGTATGCTTGCGTCCCGCCGACTGGACGCCTGTGTTTTCCAATAGCAACTTTCCAGTCATGTATTTAACATAACGTCCTCCTTGTGTGTATGTGTGCTTCAATATCTTCCATCCAATTAATGGTTCCCAAAATAGTGTTTTCCCTGCATATATATTTCAATATCAGCACCTGTAAACCTGTATAGAATCCTAGAAACGAGAAGACTATTCCCTCTACGCCAAGCACATACAGAACATAAGCCCTTTCAAACTAGTTCATCTACGCCGTATAGTGATATCACAAGCAGACATGACCAATACAATTACAAATATGCTTGCGTTCTCCCCCACATTGGTGGAAATATTCGCATTCGTATTCACCGAATAGTAGGCCTGATATTCGTATTCATGAAGGTAGTATTCGTTGCATCAAGGTTATTATATTTACAAGTATGCTCAAGTTCCCCCACCTTGGTGGAAATATTCGCATTCGTATTCACCGAATAGTAGGCCTGATATTCGTATTCATGAAGGTAGTATTCGTTGCATCAAGGTTATTATATTTACAAGTATGTTCAAGTTCCCCCCCCACCTTGGTGGAAATATTCGCATTCGTATTCACCGAATAGTAAGCCTGATATTCGTATTCATGAAAGTAGTATTCGTTGCATCACTCTCAATAATAAAATCATATAGATAAATAATTACGGTAACTCATAAAAATACGA
>JADDOH010014994.1:0-34466 GCA_016648135.1 Agrypnia vestita
GTTGCTAAGTTTTGTCAGCTATTGCTGTACACACACAATGAGGAGCGGTAAAAATAGTCACAAAAATATCTGAAATCTTTATCTTACTGACATCATCTGTCGATATATTTTTGATCTTATAAACGACGAAATAATAAAAGTCCTAGCGTAACAGAATATCTTTCTATTATTTAAGATCTCTCACCAGAATCCGCACTACAAACAAAACTCTGCATGTCGACAGAGTCCTGCATGGGGCTTATTTAGAAGCTACTAAAATATTATTAATAACCAAAATAAATTACATAATTCATGATTCAATATCAATTCAAATTCAAGTAACTTATATGTTTGTTTTGTGTCATGTTTTGAACAATTTTGTGGTTTCAAAATAATTTTTTATTGAATATTTTAAAACTTGTTTGTGGAAAGTGAAATATGTACAATTTTATTTTAGTTTTCAATCTAAAAACATCATTTTGTTTTACTTTTTCGATCTGTTGGAAGTAGGGAATTAAGAATAATAAATATTTGAATAGAAAAAAAAATTAAATACAGTAAACCTCAGTTTTAAACTTCTCCAGGGAATATCACAAAAAGGCATAAAACTGAGGAAAACCTAAAAATAAGGAAATTAATATTGTATAGAAGAAAAACGGGCTTTCAATGAAAATAAAAATAATACCAAAATATGTGATGAATTAATATTAGATTTGCAGATGATTTGCTGCGTAACTTGCAGGTCTGGTATAAGTGTAATTCAACTCAGTTGTTCCATGCAGCAGTAAATAAAATCCTAATCTCCAGAACGTTCGCCGACATCCGATAGGAGATGGCACCATAAGAAGAAGAAATATTTACATTCATTTATTCATTGAAAATTCAACATTCATCTAATGTTAAGTTTTGGGAAAGAAAAAGAAAAATTCTAAAGCGGGAAAACGAATGTAAAACCAAACGAGGAATATAAGACCAAAGTTTTACTGTATGTCGAAATATGGACTTACGAAAGAAGAAACATTAGATTATATTCGAGCGGACGAGTTTCTCTGGATACCCGACTTCGTACAATATGCTCTTCGTGAGTGTGAAGGACTAGGAAACCACAACTGGCGCAGCCGGTAAGATGAGTGCGTGACTTAAATGTGGGGGGGGGTGCAATATATCTGGGTGACTGTATGTCGGGATGTATGAAAGAGACAGGAAACACGAGAGAATAAATGTGTATAAAAAGGGGCGCGCCGTCTTGGCATGCTCTGTTTCTCTCTTTGTATAAAATCCTCACGTCAAGAACTACTTTGTAAGCTACCAAAAAACCGCATAATTTATCGCGTGATGCACAATTATATTCGAGCGCACAAAAACTTTCTCAGGATACCCAACGTCCTACAAGATTCTCTTCCTCAGTGTGAAAGACGAGGATATCACAGATACAATCAGATATAAATCTGAAATTAATGCACCATGTGTAACCGATTGAAATAATTTGCATCAGCAATCCTGATAATGTTGACAGCTGATTTGCCGATATCAATTTTTTTAAACCCTTTTAAGTAAATTAATAGAAATTATTGTTAATGAAACTAATAAGTTTTACCAATACAACATTCTTTCAAAGATTTCAAACATTAATCACAAATCCATGAATGGGTCAATATCACTTGCTATTATATTACAGAAGTATACTTTTCAGTGAAAATGTATTGATTTATGGCCCGATTTAGAATTATGAATTATCAGGGTTGATCAATTAGGAAATTCTTGTGTTTAAAATGGTGTTTAAAAATTTTGAATTATGGTGAATTTCGAATAACAGGATTTCGCAGTGCTGCAAACTGATTTGATTTTCAAGGGAAAAAGCAAGATCTTTTTCTCTCTTAATAACACAAATTAACGTACTTTGGGAAGAGACCAATGTCAAAAGTTCTTTGGTTTTGTCCTTTCCACCAGTAGAGTTCTGTTCTTCCGTCAATAATAATGATGCAGTCCCCGGCTTCCGTGGACAGCTTTCCTTCTTCGGAATAACTAAAATATAAAATAAAAACTAGATTAACGATGCAATATTCAAATTATGATTTGAGAAAATGAAATATTAATACAGTAAAACCTCGTTAATTTGAAATTCAAGGGACCCAAAAAAAAAAATTCGAATCACGGGGAACCCCGTTAATTCGAAATTTAAGGTACAAAAAAAGTTAAAAATCGCAATATAATTGCGAAATTCGCTAAAAATCGTAAAACTCATGAAAAATGTTATTGATTTAGTGAAAAACGTCTGTATTCTTGCACATTTCAAGAAATCATTTTGAAAACGCAATATTTGTTATGCTGATATGAAGACCGCGACACTTATATTACGATATGAAGACCGCGACATTTATATTACTAAAGTATACATTTGGCATAAGAAGAGTTGGAGAGCTGTTTCGTGCTGCCCAGGACAGGGACGCTTTCTCTCGGGTGATAGTCAACGTTGGGGGGACCTGACATGACACCAAAAGAAGAAGAAGATACATTTGTTGTTCTCACTTGCGAAAAAATCGAATTATTTATTCAATTTCGTCAAATTTAAAAAAAAATCTAATTTTGTGAACTAAAATCTATTGATTGTAGGGACTAAAAATTATTCCAAATTTTTTCTAAAAATCCAAAAATCGTGATGCGATTGCGAAATTCTCCAAAAATTGTAAAATTCTTTAAAAATATTATTAATTTTTTGAAAAACGTCTGCATTTTTGCATATGTATTTCAAGAAATCATTTTAAAAATGCAATATTTATTATGTTAATACAAAGACCGCCACATTTCTATTACTAAAGTATCCGAAATTGACTGTTGTTCCCACTTGCGAAAAAAATTGAATTTTTTTTTAATTTAAAAAAAATTGAATTATTTATATATTGATTTATGGCGCAAGGGACTAGAAATTATTTTGAATTATGAATTACCGGAGTTTTCGAATTATCGGGGTTAATCTACTATGAAATTAGCATTTTGGGACTAGGGGGTTTTAAAAAATTCGAATTAACGGGGTTTTACTGTACATATTCATTCATATACATATTAATTTGATTTGTAAGTGCACTACATATTACAGTATTCAAGTGTTGTCTGACAAGGTAAACAAAAAGATAGTAAATATCATGAAAATAATCCATAAATATTTTGCAATCATTTATTTATTCAGTTGTGTACGAGGGCGTACCTAGCCTACAAAAGAAAAACGAAAATTTTGGAAAAGTAGCAATTTATTTCTCAACATAATCTCCTTTTAGCTCGATACACTTGATCCAGCGAAGCTCCAATTTCTTTAACCCGTCTGAAAAATACCTTTTCTTGAGGTCTGCAAAGTAGGCCTCTGTGGCAGTTGACGCAGATGACCTCCTCATTCGACTCAAATTTCTGCCCGGCAAGTGACTTTTTCAAGTTTGGAAACAAAAAGAAGTCGCACGGGGTCAAATCTGGAGAATACGGTGGATGGGGCAGCAGTTCGTAGCCCAATCCGACCAATTTGGCCGTGGCAAGGGCGGAGGTGTGTGCCCGTGCGTTGTCATGGTGGAAGAGCACTTTTTTCTTCGCCAAATGTGGCCGTTTTTTCTACAATTCGGCGTCGAATCGGCCTAATAATTCGGCATAGTACAGCCCTGTGATTGTTTTGCCCTTCTCCAGGTAGTCGATGTAGATCACACCTTGTGAATCCCAGAAAACGGTGGCCATCACCTTTCCGGCCGATAGGACAGTCTTCGCCTTCCACTGTTTCGACTGTTCCTTGGTCTCTGGTGTGTACCGGTGGATCCATGTTTCGTCCACAGTCACGAAACAATGTAGAAACTCCTTCGGATTGCGCTTATATAGCGTCAAATACTGCTCTGAAGTAGTCTCACGGTTTTGCTTGTTGTCCGGAGTGAGCAAACGTGGCACCCATCGCGCCAACAGTTTTCTCATGCCCAAAATTTCATGCAAGATATGAACCACGCGGCCTTTTGAGATGCCTACTGTCTCAGCTATCTCGCGCACCTTCAATCGGCGGTCTGCTAATACGAGATCGTGGATTTTTGTTACGTTATACTCAGTAAAAGCCGTTTTCGGGGCACCTGGGCGTGGCTCATCAAAAACCGATGTGCGACCACGTTGAAACTCATTAAACCATTTTTTTGACAGTCGCCATCGAAGGAGAAGAGTCACCATACACAGCATCCAAGCGCTCTTTGATCTCGCTGCGCGATTTCTTTTCCAAAAACAAGAATCGAATCACCGACCGATATTACTCTTTTTCCATTTTTCAGAAATCCGCGAACACGCCCACTTCCACACGCGGTCAAAACAAAACTACGAGTCCGATTCGACTGAAATTTTGACAGTAGTCATCTACGAGAATGTACTACACAATAGTAAATTTCTCTTGCGATAGTAGCGCCATCGGGTGATGAAGCTAGGTACTTATTGGACCGCCCTCGTATTAAGAAAATGTTCTCAAACTGCAAAGATATGCCTACATTTACTGTGTTACGAGACAAAAACAAAAAAAATAGAATAACTTGCTTTTGATTGGCAGTAACCGAGACGAGCCTATTGGTGGTCAGATATTGCAGGATAGCTGCGAAGGAAGGCCTCTCCTTAGGGACCACATCCCAGCACTGCATCATCAGGAGATATAAGTCAGGAGGACAGGCGTCAGGCAGGGACAGGCGTTGGCCCTCGCGCAGAATTAAGCGTAGGATTGTAGAACCATTCAGACCTGGGAGAATATGCTTTAGTTTATTTAACATGATTTAAATGTTTGCAGACAAATATATATTATCTAAACACCTATCATACACTTATCGTACCAGGATGTAGTGGCCGTGTAGCGTGCAGTGATAGCCCTTTGCATGGTCCCGTGAATATTTTGTGATAAACCATATAAATAATACAAAAACATATAGCAGATTGCGCAGCTTGTTGGTCTAGCGGTTAAGACCAGTGATCTAGTAGTCAGGGGTTTGTTCTATAAGAACACAAAGTTATTTCTATTTTCATAGAACAAGCATTTAACCTCGTTTGAAAATATCTTGGTTTTATTTTTTTAAAGGAAAAAATAATTAGAAGTATAATATAGCAGATAATGTGCACAAATTTTTCGTTACATAAAACTCACAACAGGCACTAAACACGATTAGCTTGAGTTGTCATCAATTAATGTTTGTTATCCTTAATTAATTTGGCAGCTGCTTTTTGGTATAACATTTTAATTAAAAAATATTTTTTAACTAACTTTATAACATGCGCACAATTCTTAAGAGTTACTAGTGTTTCACTACTAGTTTCGGGAAGAACAGAATTAAAAGGTGTAAATGATAACTTTACACCTGTCAATGGGAAGTTCTGTTCTTCCCGTAACTAGTAGTAAAACAATAATAACTCTTAATAATTTTGTTATAGTCAATATATTTTAATCTAATATTTGATCTTTACTTTAATGTCCATTTTATAATTATTTACACAGTCTGAAAGATCAATATATTTAGTATATATCTCTCAGTGGTTTATCATAAAATTAGTATGACAGTATTATGTCCACGATAAAAACAACTTTGGAAGATAATGGTCAGTTATGATACATTTTAAAATAATCAAATATCTAATTTAATATTTTCTGTTTTTGATCAATTTTATTCCCCAGAAACGCATAATCACTCAATATCGGCTCACCTTATTTCGGAGAGAAAGATTATTATTCACAAAATGTCTATGTATAAGAGTAAATTGCCTTTAAAAGATATTTATTATTCACAATGTCACTTACGATCTACTACTTACACCTTAACTTGTTAGTTATTGGCCAAGTATCAAAGTGACAGCTTTCCGAGCGTAAACAAACAGCACGCAAGTGCCAAAAATATTAATCCGTGTTGCATTTATTCATGTAATGTAATAAACGTTCAATCAAAATAATAATATAATCTTAGAGGACTATAGATTTTCCGTAAAAATATTGCAATCTGACTGTGTGATGTACAATTGTAATAAAAACAAATAATTGATTTCTCGTGGAATAGGCATGATGACAGATTTTGAAATAACATTCTATATTGTAAGTACACGTCTACTATTACCGAAAATAACATTATTTCAGTAATAAACTAAGTTTTTACGCAAATAATTGCATTTTCATCTACATATTTTTATTTTTGCGCAAAAATACCCGCAGCTGTCATTTCATCTACGTGACGTCAAGTCTCAGTAAACATTGCATTGTGTCTATGGCAACGGTTCAAAGACACGGTGATGGGTACTAAGGCATGACATCATTCGCTCTGACCAGTGTATCAGTTAAAATGGCGGATTGCACTATTTTATACTTTTATTTTATTGAAAACCTTATTAATCTCAATGTGTATATTAAAACTGGATCATTTTTTAGAATCCTTTCAAAATATTTTCTTCTCTAAAATCACTTATTCTTTAATACTGTCGTCATGCCTATTGCCAATGAAAAAAATCATAAAAATTTTTTAACCAATCAAAGCTATCTCTGATTACTGCCGAAGGTAAATCAACTGCATAATGTGACATGTGAGAGGAAGTGGGGTGGAAGACAGACGACCAATATATACTCTCCGAGTTATTTGAAATACCGCTATATCAAAAGAATGTATATAATTAATTAATATACATTCTTTTGATATAGCGGTATTTGTTGTAACGAGGTTCAACTGTATATGATCACAATCGTACCCATCCAAGGATCTTCCCCAAAGGTCAACATTTCCCACAGAGTGACAGCATACATCCAGACATCTGACGCGTGAGAAAACTGTCTGGAGCGGAGAGACTCCGGAGCGCACCAGGGGAAAGGTACCTTTTTATGCTCCGTCATGACATAACAGTCATCCGAGTCAGGCAGTACTCTCATCAAACCAAAATCACCAATTTTTACCTGAAAACCCAAATATTTTGTTTACATTTTTAAATTATAATTTTAAGTTTGTTGTGTTACTAAAAATATAATTTTTACTAAACCCTGTACTACCTACACAATATTTGAGTTATTTATTTCTGCTATAGTCTCGAGAGGAGCAGTAGATATGTAATCATCAGTAGATATGAATCAATTATCTACATACATCCTTCATTTACTGCATTTAAAGTGTATTCAGCTGATCTTGCCGGTCACTACCCAAGTGTGCTATCACTTGTAGCCCGTAACCTCTATCCAATTTGGTCAGCACAGTTAATGTTTAATAATCTTTTATGACAGCAGAGTAAGGCTTAAAAATACAAATTAAATTTTTAATATTGAATTAAAAATATTAAAAATAAATACTGAACAATTCAAACAAACACTTCAAGACCCAAAATGTCTATTTCATAGTAGGTCAACCTCGTTAACTCGATTAACCTGGTAATTCAAGAAAAATTTCAGATCTATGTGCCACGATTTTTCAAATCACATAAGTTGAAAAATTTTAATAACATAATATAAAAAAAAATTAATTTACTATCGCACCCATGTGGGTGTCTATGTATTTTGTGGAATCCAATTTATATATAGTGTCCGGTGACTGGTGTCGGAGCCTTTAATATCATAAAATATGATCAATTTCATCGACAAACCCCAATATGTCAAAAAAAAAACTTTTTTTTTCATAAAAAAAAACATGGTTTTTTTTTCATAAATATTTTTAACAATTATTTTTGGTCTCTTTTTTTTTAATTTTGGTGAAATACTTAAGGTAATATTGATTCTTATTGTTTTATCTTTCAAATGAGACCTCTTTGATATTTATAGGATCTCTACATGGGTAGATATTAACTTGTTGAGGGCCTAAAAATTCCAAAGCAACATATAGGCAAGGGCCGTAAATTTTCGGAATTTTTTGTGATTTTTCTTTTTACGAAAAAACCATGAAAACATGCGTAAATTAAAAAAAAAACACACACATTCATATTATTTTATCGTAAGTGTCGAAATGCAATGATTTTTTTTATCATTTAAGTAAAAAAAATAATCTTTTTTTGAATTTCCATAATGTTGCCATCGCAACATTTTCTGAAAAATAATAATAATTTTTTATTTGTTTATTAGAGACAACACTACTATTAATAATATTAATCTTCTTCTGTGTGATATATTTTGTTGCACGGCACGGCACACGACGGGACATCGCACTCATAACACATAAATATGATACACTTTCACACACACACATATTTCAAATAAACGCAACAAAATTGCGTGTATTTTTGTTAATAAATCACTATTAGTATTCAATTGAATCATAAACCAACAAAAACTGACAAATATCGCAAAACATATCGTATATATTTGTATATACGTGTACAAATAAATCGAAAATCGAAAAAAATAAATCGTATTTCCCGCGCACATTGCGCGTGACCTTGACGATGGAATATTTGAATTTCGATTGCACAACACGCGATCGGAGCGCCATCTATGACAATTCTATACGATTTTGACGGCAGAAAAACTTCTGTTTTGATTGTTGATTTAAAATATAATCCGTGATGTTTTTGAATTGAAAATGGAACGACAGGTCACAACAAGATTTCTCTATTGGGAAAAAATTACGTTTTTCAAATTCGATACGCGGCCGTCGATAAATAATTTATTTTGTGCCTGTCGGATATATCCGACGCGGCCCCTGGGGACAGTCGCGCTCCGTCGGATATATGCGACGCGGCCCCAGGCTCATTAATAAATTGACACACCATTTCCATTTCATTATGGCTGGAAAAAATGACATAAAGGGGGTGTTTGTGTGTCGATGAAATTAAACATATTTTATGCTATTAAAGGCTCTGTCACTGGTCACCCGACACTATATGTATTATGTCGTGATCCCTAAAATTGTGGAAATCTGTATATGCTTCTTCAGTTGGCTGGCTGCCTTGATGTGTTTGGATAGTTTTAGCTTGCGCTAATTGCTTGTACTTCTCCTTTAAAATTGTTTTTCGCTTTTTTAATTTTCATTTTAGTTGATCCCGTTTTTAAATAAACAACTGTGTTTTTAAATATTTCACAATAAAGCATCGCAAATTCAAAAACAATTTTCGGTAGGTGCCTTAAATTTCAAATTAATGTAGTACTGCATAATTCAATTTTTTTTTGATTCCTTGAATTTTGAATTAATGAGGTTCTACTTTAATGGTAATGAATCTAAATGCATTATTGTTTCCACTAATTGATTACATTATTGTTTTATAATTCTAATTGAATTTATAAAAGGGGTCGCATAGTTAAACATCTACATCATTGAGTTATTATTGCCGGTGGAGGTATCTGAACTGTTAGTTTCCAGTAATAATTAGTAAAGTAATGGACATGCATAAAATATTTACTATTTAATTTACCATATCTAGTGTTGAAAGCAGGACATTACGGCAAGCGAGATCTCTGTGAAGAAACCGCTTCTGTTCAAGATAAGCCATTCCCTGGGCGACCTGCACCGCCCAGCGACTGATCAGGTGCAGAGAGACCCTCCCATTCTGGGCTCGAAGCCAATCAATTAGAGCCCCTTTGGGTGCCAGTTCACAAACCATCATCAATGGCTGAAACACAACGCCGTGTAAGCGAATAAGATGCGGATGGTCCAGACAGTGCATCGCTTGTACTTCTCTCACAAAATCATCAAACACTCCGGGTTGAGTTAGCGCATCGGCTTTCAGAACTTTCACAGCAACTGAAAGTGCAGGAGATTCGGGAAATCTTTTCCACTCACCACGGCGGACCACACCGAAGGACCCATCACCCAACTTATCGGAGAGTCTGTAATAAATAAAAGTTAGGTAATTAAAATAAATTAATAAATAAGTTTTTTTTCACTACGAAAACAAAACGTTAGTTTGGAACATAATTTTATTTTTTAGGAAATTTATTCTTATAATAAAATAGGTAGGATATTGAAAAATATATTTTAGGATTACATTTCTGCTGATTATTTTCTGTAAATGATTATAATATTATACATAGGTTAATGACCAATTTCATATTTAAAAATCTAGTAAGTAAACTAAATCCAAAGTGAACAGTAAAATATAATTTTCATCTGAATTTTATTTAAAAATAAATTTATACTACAGTAGAAACTCACTAATTTGAAATTCTAGGGACCCAAAAAAAAAACATTTTGAATTATGCGGAACCCTGCTAATTCTTAATAATTAGGTAAAAAAAATTGCAATATAATTCCGTAATTTGTCAAGTCATAAAATTAATGAAAAATGCAGTTATTTTTATAAAAAAACATAAGTGTTTTTGCATACTTCAAGAAATTATTTTGAAAAAACAATATTTATTATGCTTATGCAAAGATCGCGACATATCTATTACTAAAGTACCAAATATCGACACATTTACTGTTCTCACTCCCAAAAAAAATCTAATTTTTTTTTTCATTTCGTCACTAAAAAATTTCAAATTATCAGAGTTCGAATTAACAGGGTTTTAATGTAGTATACAAATTTTTATTTTTTTATTTATTAATTTAATAGATAATACTTATGATTACTTTTATAACAATGATAAGTAGCAAATATTAACAATAAAATTATTATTATATGTTATACCTCACCAAAAAGAATTAAGATTCCTGTGTGCGGTGAGGGAATTTGGGAATCGGGGAAACAGAAGTTTGAATAATATTATTTTTCGGAGGACTTGACAATATTATTCATTATATGTTCTCAGTATTGTTAAAATGTACTTCAGAAAAATCATTCACTTTCTCCGCAAAATATTAAATATTACATTTAATTTCTACATAATTCATGAGATTGAGATTATAATAACAATGAAAACAATAAAGAAAGGTGTTTTCAAACATTAGAATGGAACAATAGATCTTTTGCACTCGCCTTATATAATATATATTGAAAAAATTATTCCCAACACCAGCTGTTAAGTTTTTTGCCCTTACAAACCATTTATTATGAAACTTTTACGAATGGTTTATTCATGCTATTACACATACAGATAATAATATATTCTCTTGTATACTGATTTATTTATATATATATATCGTCAGTATAGCGCAAGAAGTCATTGAGTAACAAATTCACGTTTTTCGCTTCCAAAGTTTGTATGCTTTAATCTGCAAAAATTATGTAAAAGCGCTTGTCATATGGAATTTGCGCCAGAAATCACTAAAACCAATTAATGACTCTTGGTGAAAAAGAGTGGAATATATACGCTAATACACCGAAAAGAAAATAAAATGTAATTTTATAAAATTAATTATTTTTTTCATATGCAAAACAGCTATTCCATAGCAAAAAACGTATTGATGACTTAATATATAATCATATTACCCTTAAGTGATGCTGACAGTATGACAGTGATGAAAATTGGTACATGTTTGACTAAGGCCCGGTTGTTTCAAATTCGATCAAAGTAAGCGTAGAGTTTAAACTGAAATTTTACGTTCTCCACCAATCAGACGATCCGTTTTCGTAAGATGTACACATATATGTACTAAGCACAGGGTACCTACATCGGAAGGTATTTTTTGTGATTTTTATCAGAAATCATTTGTTCTAATGTCTCAATTTTTTCAACGGTATTTATAATGTTTATTTTATTTACAATATTACAATTTTAAAATTTACAATAGACAGAAACAATTCTGAGAAAAGTATCACTGTGGATAACTACTATTTACTAAATTAATTCAATGGTATCTATAGTTATTGCTGCTATTAAGAAATTTATTTTACACTGAACATGTTCAATTGCGATTGGAACAATATCTGGGTTCCAGATCTGTTTTATCTGTCATGCAGATATCCCGTCTGTGCTTAGTACAGCAGTACAAATGATGTTCAGAATCAAACTTACATCAAATCTTTCTCCATGATTAAACAGGTGAGTGTGATACTTCCACTATTGGCGTTTGGTGTTGGCTTACTAACTGTAGTGCTGGTAGTAACGCTAGAGCTCTGTTTACCACCACCAATTAGTTTGCTTAATATGTTCTTCTTCCATTGACTCATCTTTTTCTTTTTGACAGTATCCATAAGTCTGCGGATGCCCGGTTTACTGAGGCCAATTTTTTCCAGATCATCAGGATGAACATAATCAAAGTGCGCCAACCTGGACACCTAAAGTGTATTTAAAAAATAATAAATTTAAATAATGTCAACATGTTGATGTGTATAAGTAATCTTTTTTATTATTTTATAAAGTGGAGATAAATAATAGTATATTTGTAAATATGTATTGCCACAACAATATCTTTTTATTTGAGAATTTTTTCCTGTTAGTATCACGTTTTATAATGCTATTATCTATACCAAAACCAATTGTAAAGTGCAATGTTGTTACAGATATTGCTTAACTTTTATTTATTTTATTACTTAACTGTGTTAACTTTTTGATTGCACATATTTAATTTCAAAAACCTAAGAAACTTTGCACAGAACACATTAATTTGTTTTTAATGTCTACCAGTTTCATTAATCACAGTATAATTGTCAGGACAGACGCACGGTTTGACATTGTGCAACTGCCCTGATGAAGTACAGTGGAATCTAAACTAGAAGACATTAAGAACAATCAATGTGGTTTACAAAGTTTGTTAGTTTTTTTAATATAAATAATTTCTTAGAGTATTCACATTAAATTTGCTGAAATGATGTGTTTACAAATGCCAAATGCTTTGCAATATGATCAATCAAGTATTTTTTCCATAGCTGAATATTATTATTAATACTGTTTTGAATTTGAATTGAGCGAGACAATCTACAGCTAACAATGGGCGATAAAAAAATCTTATTAAAAAATTAGAAGCTAATAGATTGAATATTCATTCCACCAGTTAAGGCGATCGTCCAGCAAACTGAGCAAATTTCACCATTTTTTTTCATACCTTATCTTGCGTTTTTTATCACATTTTTGTAAGGAAATATCTCATTTTAAAATTGATTCATTTAGTTACGTATATTTGAAATACGGATATCTTATTAAAATAACACAAACTAAATTATATAATTGATTAATAAATTACCAAACCTTTGATGTTTTAAAAATGATGAAAATTGCTCCACTTTGTGGACCTTTCATGACTGAATGGCTTGTGAGATGTCTTTTTTATTCAATAATATTACAAAGTTAGAGTGCCACCACTATAACTTGGCGTGCGAGGGAGGGCGCCCATATTGTGAAACAGAAGATGCCAGGTTGTAAATTTATTACACAATACATAATGTAGTGAATGTTCGGTGACCAGTGTCAGAGACTTCAATATAAATTTGGTCAGGTAATGGCGCGCTCCACGCCGGCCACTCTATTTGTCAAACTGTTAGACGGTAATATCGGTCCATTATTTGCTTTTTCAGCTTCGCAAAACTTGAATACTTCATTGGCATTTGTTCTTGCACCACCCCAGACTGTTTTGGTTGTTTTGGACATAATAATTCAGTGTATATTGGTAATCAAGATGTCACAGCTCCCGAGCAAATGCAAAATTGTACTGAATTACAGGGCGAGGGGTTACCACCGGGTGCGGGCGGGGCGGGTTTTAGTTCAAATCTTGCCGCACGCCAAGTTATGTTGGGCAGGCAATAACGATTATCTTAAATTTATTACAATTATAGTAAAATATAGTAGTGAACCTCCGCTTCTGGATATTAACATTGCTAGGCAATGTTCTCCGATCGGTGCACAGTCTATTGATGTTCAAAATATCAGTGAGAAGGATGTGTCCGACACTATAAAAAAATTAAATAATACTCATTCTCTTGGTCCAGATTTCATTCCAACATTTCTCTTAAAAGGTTGTGTGGAACTGATAAAAAAACCACTTTGTTTTTTGTATAATCTTTCCATTAATACAGGGATCTTCCCGGAAACATGGAAGACTTCAAAAGTTACTCCCATACATAAGAGTGGCTCTAAGTCGTCCGTAGAAAATTATAGACCTGTAGCTGTTCTCTCTGCCCCAGCTAAGGTATTTGAAATCATAATAAGTAGAACCGTCGCTTCCCGAGTAGAGCCATTTATAATTGATGAACAACATGGATTTAGGAAAGGCCGCTCGGTTGAGACAAATCTGATGGTCTTCACAAATTACGTCACGGAAGCTCTGGACGCGGGACATCAGGTAGACTGTTCATATAATGACTTCGCCAAAGCCTTTGATACAGTCAACCATGATGTCTTATTGAAAAGGTTGTATGAGATTGGTTTCTCGGATGGTATGCTAAAATTAATGTCGAGCTACCTCCAAAATAGGAACCAATACGTCTCCTACGGCCTATTCGCGTCAGAGTGCTTCTTTACCTTCTCGGGTGTCCCACAAGGATCTAACCTGGGTCCATTGTTGTTTTCGATTTTTATTAATAATATAAAAAATGTAATCTTAAACTCGCGCTTTCTGTTATTTGCGGATGACTTAAAGCTTTTCTTAAAGGTATCAACTTTGGACGATTTTCGTCTTCTCCAAGCAGATATATCAAATATATGTGAATGGGGAAGACGAAATAAACTTTTGTTTAATGTTTCCAAGTGTTCGGTTACATCCTTCACTAGGGCCCAAAAAACTCTATTTTTTCGCTACAAAATGAACGATCAAAATCTGACAAGAACATCAAATGTTAAAGATCTAGGTGTTAGATTTGTAAGCAACCTAACATTTCACGATCACATAGAGACGATCAGTGGTAATGCTTTGAGAATGTTAGGATTTGTTCTGCGTACTGCCAGGGTTTTCGAGAATACCCGCGTACTCAGAACTCTTTACAACTCCTTGGTGCGGAGTAGACTCGAGAGTGGCTCGATGATCTGGGGGCCACATGAGGGCAAGTACTCTCTTATGGTGGAGAAAGTCCAAAAGAAGTTTCTGAGATATCTCTACATGAGAGAGTACGGGCATTATCCTTGGCTTTACCCAACCGAGTTTCTCCAGGGTATGCTTGGCTACAATAGTTTAGAGACTAGAAGGAATGTGTATTTGATTACACATTTTTATCGATTGTTGCGCGGTATGATCGATAATCCTCAAATTATGCAGAGCATTGGTTTGTATGTTCCTGATAATTATACTAGACATCGTCAGCATAGATTGTTTTACATTCCAATATACAGGACCAACCTGCCGATGGTTATGCCTGTTGGAAGAGCCACAGCTATGCTGAACAAAATCGCTTTGGGTATTGATATATTCCATGTGTCTGAGGGGGTTTTCCGAAGCGGGATTCTCCTACACCTTTGACCAGGTTTTATGTTATTTTTAATTTATTAAATATTTTCATTTTTGTTATATGTACTTCCTAATATGTATGCCTTAAACATTTTGTTTGTCATGTACATATTATCATGAAATAAATTGAATTGAATTGAAATTGAATTGAAAATCTATTAGTTTGTTAACATGCAATTTATGTTTTAAAAAATGCTATTTTTTTATAATTCTTTATTTTTTGTGTATTTTTTTCAATCCTTTTTAGATATTTGATAACTTTGTTTCTTTAATAAATTAAAGGAATAGACATTATTATTTTAAAATTAATACAAAATCGCCTTATCGCCTTAAGTAAGTATCATTTACTACATTTGTTACTTTTTAGTAGAATATTACACATCAAATCAATTCAATATTGTAAATAATATTCATTACAAATTTAACCATTCTGTTGAGACCGGAGGGCCCACAAATTTGTATATTATTTTTTAAACTATTTTTCAAGCAATATATTCGAAGCAATGTATCCAATAGATGAACTGTAATATAAAATTTGGTAGAAGATAAAATATAACTTTTTGGCATTTATAAATAGACTTTTTAGATTAAAGAGAAACATGTGTTATTTATACATTGCATGCAGAAAGTCCGTGTGCGGTAGTCTCAGCTCCTTATTAAAATGAACAAATTAAGAATGAAAGTAGATCAATTTGTAGCATAATCATTAGAATTAAAAAAAGTTCAATGAAACGATTTGGGCATGCGGAATTTATAAGTGAAGAGAGCATGGTAAAGAACTATGAGGTAGAAGTACTAAGACAAGTATCAAAGGCACCAGGAGCCTGAAAGATTATTATAGTTAAGAACCGATATTGGCTATGTTACGAACTTCATCAATTGATGAGCATGCGTGTCGCACGCATGCTCATCAATTGATGAAGTTCGTGATATTTTCGCAGATATGTGAAAGCGAATGGCGATGACATTCCATGAAAGAAGAGTGTGGGTTCTGTCCTTTCTGCCTACCTATTCTCTGTCAGTGAGCTAGCTTTACAAATTAATCTTTCAAAAAAGGTGACACACCTTCTTGATTTCTACATAACATCATTTATATAATCAATTTTTCAACATATATTGGAAGGATATTAACAAATCATAAAACAAACCTGTAATTCGTCCCGAATTCTCAAGTAAAATTGCTCAAGTTGCACATCCCTCAACAAGTCAGCTAACCACTCTGTGTCAGAATAATCTTCAGCCATTTTTATTGATTAAATATATATACAATCCTCAGAAACTAAGAAAGTATAATATTACCTAAAAGAATAATTCAATAACAGTGAGTGAGAAATATTTTATATTTTAGAAATATTCCGTGAGGATAGAAATATTTTAATTTGGAATGTTTACATTTTGTAACAAAAAGGTAACGATAAATAAAATAATGTTCAATTAACAATTCAAGTAAAAAAATGTGAAACCAAAGCAAATATTATATTTATGGAATTTTAACAATTAATGTAAATTGGGTCTACCTTGGCAACTTAAAAAATGTGTTGCCGTAATCGTACCGAGCACGACAACTTGCAAATGTTTGCACGGCATTCAGTGGGATCACGCCTGATTTGTATTAAACGAGTAATTGTTTAATAATGTAATCGCAAATATGATTTCAAGGTAACTTTCACGTCCATAATACCCGCTCATTTCATTAATTGTTAAGAAAAATTGTAACGGTAACAATTTAATAGGTTGAAATAAAACTAAGAACCTTTAAAAATGTATCATAAATAAACAAAAAAGAATTACAAATAAAACTAATGTGAAACACGACAAAACGTCAAAGCCTACGAATACTTTATTATTTTCATTTTTCTATGCCAATAAATAAACCATAGATACGCGGTAGAAAGATGTTCAAAGATATGGAGGAGCAATAATTAGCAATATGGTGGATAGTGGTCAGGAGTTATGTCTATATTCTGTGGTCAGGAGCCGGTAGGCGAGCAGTTTGGTGTGAATAAAAATGAGAAATAATTCCCCATCACTTTGAAAAACTAGAGATATACCTATAGATTGTTCTGTGAAATCTGTGAAACATAAATGTTTGCTTGGGAATTACTAATTTTCTATCATAGATGGCTATAGCTTAGGCCCTTCAAATATTTGAAAGAAGACAAATAAAGAACTTTTATACAACTTTCAAAAATTTGATGACACGCACGTTTTTTTTTAATATAAGTATTACACTTTTACGAATATTAGCTTACTGAAAGTAGTATTATTTATTTTGTAATCGTCAAAATATCAAATATAAATTCTAAATCAACAAATTAAGTATCATTGAGAACGTCTAACAATAAAATTCTCCTAAGATATTGTAGAATTACTAAATAATAATTACTGAGTAAGTAAACGGGATTAGTTTTGGTATAATCATCATTATTCTGTTATCATCTGTCTTCTTTTTTATTTTGAGTCAATGCCACCAATGATTGTACAAATTCTCAGCGTCGTCTAAAACCTCTCACCGATTACACTATATATCCAATTTAAATTTTAAACATAATATTGTTTTAATTACTTTTCTTCTTCCTTACGGTACATCTTTGCTTTTGGCTTTACTCTAGGGCTTCCAATTCCGGATTCCGGGCTTTTTTTAGACTTTTCCAATACCGGTATTGAATTGTCCAATATCAGGATCCCGGTATTTAACGACTTGGCAGTGACATGCATTAAACTAAGTCATTTTAAGTCCAGTCCGGCGTAGCCCGCCGAGATTAAGGCGAGATTCTCCACATGTGCTCTTTATTTTCTAAGAAAACAACTTCAGGAAAAAAAAGTCTTAAAACAGCAAAACCAATAATATCGTGATGTGGCTGTAGAATTGTGATTTGAGCTTTAATCATTGAAAAATGCTAATTTTATTATATTGAGATTCTTTGGATTTGTTAAACAAAGTAAATGGGCGATGAAAATTATACTTTTAAAAAAAATATTTTTTTTTTCTCAATTATTCTTTTTCTTAGACATAGACTTTCTTAGTTTATTGTCGAGATGATTATTGCTTAAAGAAATGTTAGGCTACTTTTGTAATATTTTAAAAAAATATAATTAGTTTGAAATAGAGACTAAACTGATTATTGCCAGAATTTTGGTCATAATTTGTTCGTTTTATTACTCCCCTTATATTAACTCGTGGCGTCTGCTTGCTTGCCGTCAACAAACACTTTGAATCGATTTTTGATCCTTTTCCCGTGATCCAATCGAGCTGAAACTTGGCAAGCAGACTCTTGGCGACGATCAAGAAGATCTATCAAATTTTTGTTAAAAAATAATTATTATAGTATAATTTCGGATTTTTAGAAATTTTGTTGGTTTTTTCAAATTAGAATTATTAGAAAAGTTTGATTAGCAACGGCGAGGCGGCCCGATAACGTCGCGGAATATTTTCTAAATTTGAATTACTCCGTCGGTATAATAGGTACATCACTACGAATTTCGAAAATTGACAAAACAATTGGTTCACACATGACAGCAAAATTGGGTTTTTTGGGAAAAAATCAAATAATAATTTTTTTCTTTTAGATTTCTGTTTAGTTTTGAAGAATTCTACATTACTCAAATCTGATTCTGACTAATTTATTTGTCATACGATATTGATGATAATCGAATCTATCAATATCTTGACATCTCAAAACATCTGACATTTTAGAAATATATTAAATTTCTGTAAGTTTAGTGTTATGTTATATGTTTTGATTCGTCTTTAATTATTGTTATATTTTACAAAGAAAGAGAGTATAGTAAAAACTTTTTATGGGTTACTTTTTTTACTCCAGAAAATACCTTCTACAAAAATACCTATTTCCAAAAAGAATGACAAATCTGAAAAAAAACTTTCGCTATTTAATACCGTTATTGAAAAAACCCGGTATTAAAAAGCCCTACTTTACTCTCGCTAAAATAATATAATGGAAATAATATTATTCGTTTCTGGTAACACTTTTACAGATTTCTGTGATATCGACATTTTGTGCCATCTGTGTTCATATTAATAAATCATTCATAAATTAGATTTTGAGGATTTTCTTGAGAATATATTGTTTAAATAAATGTTGATTCATAAAAAAGTGTAGTTACATAAAAAAAGGTGAAAAATATTAAAAGTATTTTTTTTTTGAAAAACTCTTGCACGAAACGATTTAGTGGTGAAAAACTTTATTTTTCAATGTTTACGCGATTTTACTATCATGGAAAGTAAAAATTTAAAAATGACTGTAGTTATTCTGTTAAAGTTAATTGAATATTTTTATTTATGCGTAGTAAAATATTAAAAATATAAAATAATGTCTTTTGTTATATGCTGTTTTGACTCAAATGAAACTCATGACATTGTAGAAGCCATCGTTCAAAAGTGTACAGATCCAGGATGTAAGTACACTTTTTGGAAGTCAAAATTCACGTTCATTATCATATTTGTTATATTATACTTTCTTTCCATGCTGTCATTATCGATTTTCCTTTCATTTTCTTTTGTGTTGCCGCGTAAAATCAGTGATGCCATTATTTTTATTTTGAGGGTACCTGTGCATTGAACACCACAATAAATTTTTGCATTTTCCATGCTTTAAATATTTTAATCATGTATGGAAATTTCACAACATAATATTATTACTCGAACCACTTACAAGATTGTCGTGCAAAAGTGAGGCCGTTTGTACAATAATATTAGTATTGTAGCCGACAAACATCTTGAAATTTTACGGCGTTTAGTGGGGGGAAGTTTGCGCATGTACCATTCCACCAAAGAGACCCAAATTTTGTCTTCTGCGCATTCCCCCACTACGCCAAAAAATTTCAAGAAGTTTGCCGGCAACTTTTTTGTATTCATTAGTATCTAACAAATATAAAGGGCCTGTACACGTTGGCTGAGGTTGGCCCAATGCCGGCTTCGGCCAATGTGTACAAGGGGTATTGGCGCAGATTGGCGGACGTTTGCCGACATTGGCGGACGTTCGCGAAGTTTTTCAAGCACACATCAAAGGAATCGTGGCGTCGCGTCGTCGCTCGTTAGGTCGTCGCCATCCATTGACCGGGTTGTATGTTTATCGTGTTTTTAAGATAGCCGAAATGCCGCTATCTTGGAGCAACGAAGAGACATTAAAGTTTATTGAATTATTAGTATGGACAGAAACTAATCATGTTCACAATTAATGAGTTTTATTTTTCATATAATTTGGTTCGAAAACTTTGATTTAGTCATAACTAAAACTTTCACCATTTTTTTGTCAACCGATTGAAAATATGAATACTTTTTGTATTACATATAAATAAACGGCTTTAAAGCCTTTTTATGTAAAATTTGTACAAAATGGATAAACAATAAACAATAATTATTTAAAAACTTAAACAATAACAATATAAAGATAGACATAAAATGTAGATTTAAAAGAGAAAATAAAACAATAAATATCAATTCAATAAAAATCAATATACAAAGAGTAAAAATATTTTTTTGAGATAATAATTAATAATTATTTCAACCAGCTGTAACCCATCAAATGACGGTACTTTTACATGTCGGTTCCTAAGGAATAAGTATTTATCAATATATATATAATATACGGGTTTCTACATATATATATAAATATATATATCTATATATATATATATATATATATATAATATATTATATATATCTATATATATATCTGTAGAAACCCGTGTTTCCCTATCCGCCAAGTTTTCTCCACAACCACCCACCGGTGGTTATGGTGGTGGATATCCCTTGGTGTCACATCGAAAACATGCTAGTTTGGTGGGGGTGGTTGGGAGTTGGTGACGAAAATGTGCTTTCTAGCACATTTTTTTGTTACGGGAAGGCCGCAAATGCTTCAAATTGTTTCAAAATAGGGGCACCGACTGTGTCGGTGAGTCTAGAAGGTTCCGGAAAAACCTGCTCTAGAAAGTTCTGGAAGGAAAAGGTTCTAGAAAATTCCCGAAAGTCCTATAAGGTTCTGAACTGAGTGGAGGCATCTGACGGTGTGTCTAGAAGGTTCCTGTACATTCGATAAATTTCTTGAACGTTCTGGAAGTAAATGTTCTAGAAGGTTCGCGAATGTTCTATGAGGATCCAAACAGTGTACTAAAAAACAACGCGTACGAAGCAGCGCGGGCACAGCTAGTTTATTTATATAAAAAAGAAAAGAAAGAAAAATTCAATAAAGAAAAAAGGAAAAGAAAAATATTTACGTAAAAAATGAAAAAAATTCGTAAAAAATGAGAAAAAAATCACGTAAAAATTTTAACATAAAAATTTACGTTAAAAATTACTATAAAAAAGTTACTGACGTTAAACGAAGTTACGGGGACAAATAGACTGACAGGCGAACGGACTGACAGACAGACAACGAAATTATTATAATTGAGATAGGCGAGCGAACAAAAAAAATATTTATATTTATGGTACTCGTATGCAGAGTTATTACTACAAATCTATACCTATAAAACTCAATGTCTGTCTGTCTGTTCTCTATACAAATCCACACTGTTTGTCCGATTCAATTCAAATTTTGCATACTTACGCTTTATGATATTTAATTAATTTAATTTTCGGTAGGGACCATTATCTAGCTGGGTCATTCAAGTCGGGCAGTGCGCTCCTTTCTAACGCCTACCGTTGGTACTTTACGCGCACTGGAAATTATTATCCTCAATTTCGTATAAGAAAATGACTACATCCCAAAGTGTGAATTTCATAGTAAATTAGCCCCGATAATTCGAAAAACCCGGTAACTTGTAATTCGAAATATTTTTTAGCCCCTTGCGCCATAAATCAATATATTTTAGTTCGCGTAATTCGAAATTTTTTTGAAATTTGACGAAATTGAAAAAATATTTCGATTTTTTTCACAAGTGAGAACAACAATATGTCAATATCGTGTACTTTGAAATGTCGCGATCTTTGTTTTAGCGCAATAAACATTGCGTTTTCGAAATGATTTCTTGAAATATGAAAAACAGACATTTTTCACAAAATCAATGACTTTTTCGTGAATTTTACGATTCTTGGCGTATTTCGCAATCAATTCACGGTACCTTATGGAATGCCCCTTTTCTATGCATATTGTGACTCGATCGCTAAAATTGGGGAATCCTGCGTATGCTTTCTTCAGTTGGCTGCCTTGATATGCGCGGATAGTAAGGTAGTAGGGGGACGGTCTCGTTTCGTCGACGCGTCGACGTCCACGTCCGTCCATCGACGAGTCGATGAATTAGTTGAATTCGTCAACTAGTTGACGCGTCAACTTCGTTACGCGGACGGTCTATCTATAGTCCGTCCAACTTATCTGGAGAATAAAGGAGGGCGTCCCAATCGTTGTGGTACTGCCCATAGTCTAAAAATTATCTCATTTGTAGGGAATTTTTTGCAAATTCGTTTTTTCTTAAACAAGTTATTAAGCAGTATACGACACGATAAAAAAACAAAAAATGTAAACTAACGTACAAATAAATTTATCAAAATATACATTCGTAAAATACACAACGTCACAAAATGGCGTTTTTTCAAAATCAAAGAAAAATACAATTTTCAGGAAAAAAAACAATCAATAATAATTCTTTTAGGCTGGCGCCACATTACGCAGATCTTCCGCCGCGTCTTTTCCGTTGCGCCAAATCGGCAAAGCAAATAGATCGACCGATCATCCGCATAATGTGTTTAATAAGCGCATATTGTATGGAAAGAAATGTAGCGATGTTCCACGACAGAAGAGACGCGGCGGGAGATCCACGCAGTGTGGCGCCGGTTTTATTCAGTGTCTCATACCTAATGATCATGACCACCATGTTTAACTCAGTAACACTTAAGGATATCAATCGGTTTAGGGCCGTTGTATCAACTTGGTTTATAGTAATCTTTCGTTCAAAGCATAGATATTTTGCATTTTCCACCGATCAAACAACTCGCTCTCGTAAAAATCTATGCTTTAAATGAATAGTTGATGCAACCAGTCTTTAATGTGCATAAATAAAAAAGTTTATTTTTGAAAAAAGATGTTTATACAAATTAATTCGTTAATGAATCATCTAATAAAAAGTATAAATAATAAAAATTCTATGTAAAAAATTATCGAATAAAATAATGTTCTAAAACTTTTCTCATCTTACGGCTTCTAAATCAATTTTTCCACTTATCCTTGTTCTTTTTTTTCCGGGTGTAGATATTTTAATGCCCATTTCCACGGCCGCTTTACCTTCTTTAACTATTTTGTAAATTGCCGATTCAGAAATACCTGAAGAAATTGTATAATAGTAAAATAAAAAACTAAGTATGGGAAAATCATTATAACTGCATGGCAGCACTAACCTGAAGTGGCGGCAATAAGTCTATGAACAAAATCAAACGGTATAATTGGGGTTTTCAGACGTTAATCCTCTTCAAAAAACGTGTGCATTTTCAAGATTATTTCCCGAACACCGCTTTTAATGGTTTTTGGCATGGTGACAATCTAAAATTTTCTTAAAAAACTATCGAAACAGTCGTGAACCCCTCTGTAAACAAAGTCTGTCAAAGGTCTGTCAGCTGTAGATAATCCAATATGGCGTCGTTAGTTCCAAATTTGGCCATTCTTCAGATAAGTTAGACGGACTATAAACTTCGGGACGGTGTGTCAACTGTCTACGGCTCGAAGCGACCCCGGCGGCTCAACCGTTGGCTATTTTTATTACGTTACTTTTTAAAATTTAAAGAAGTTCGAAGGAATATAGTTTCGGGGAAAGAAAAACAGCTACTAGTGCTTATATGTAAAAAGAAATATTTAATTATTTATTTGTTTACGCCCATTATAGGCTTTTACATATTGTTTTATATACTTCTGTATATAATAAAGAAAGAAGTATAAACAACAATATCAGATATAAGCAGTAAAATATAAATATAAAGTAAATATATAAGCAGTGAAAGTATCAGGTATAAGTATTAAAATATATATATATAAAATTAATTATCATTTTTGTATATTTGTCATAGTTTTGTGCCCATATCGGCGATGCATATTCCAGTTTACCAGAAATTAAGAATTTACATACCGTTGTTATGTAGTAATAATAATAATCATAAAAACACCTAGGTATATTCTTAATTCTTCGTAGGTTATTTGATTTTATTATAGATATGTTATCAATAAATATGATTTATGTGTCAATGACGGATTGGAATAATACAATTTTGCGAATTATACTCGTATTTTTACATTTTGACCAAGTTAATCTTTAGTGACCGACTCTTGATTTGACTTTGTTGATTGTAGATATCAGCATAGGTTTATTTTCACCAACTAAGTAATACCCAAAAATAAGTTCACGATAAATACTGTCATTTTTAATATCCTTATAAATTTTCTTTGAACATTTTGACCATTCTTAACGAGCGCTATTTTATTACTTCTTTAATCATTTAAGTATTTAAAATCATCAATTATAAATGAAACATTCGCTATCTGCAAGGGTTATTATAAAAATGGATAAGCTATATTGCGTCATGTTCGTAAAAAAATTACCTCAAGGTTGCTTTCCACAAAAAGTGTCTAGTCCTGTACAAAATAAAGGTTTATCTGTGGCCTTTGGTTAATTATGGTAAGGGCACGAAAGTTGGAGAGTGCCAAGTGTTCCTGTAAGTCTGTATAAATGTTGGGTTTGTCAATTTGATATCATTTTTTTTCTTTCAATTTTGGAAAGATATTCGAGATTATTTGCTATAGATACATATTCGCCCACTTTCGTCAGACACTTTGCATTAATCAACACGGCTTTGTTCCAAAAAATCCACAACTACCAACCTGCTTGAGTTTGTGAGTCAGATTTGCAAATCGTTTGATTCGAGATCTCAAGTGGATGTAATATATACAGATTTCAGCAAGGCGTTTGACAAGGTGAACCATGGTATACTTTTGAAAAAACTTCATGCTATAGGAACCCACGGCAACTTATTGAGATGGATAGAATCTTACATTTCTCATCGAACTCAAGTAGTGACTGTAAATGGATATGATTCATCTCCGGTTTCTATCACCTCAGGAGTTCCTCAAGGTTCTCACCTTGGTCCCTTGTTCTTTCTTATCTTCATAAATGACTTGCCAAATATATTAAGAAATAAGTGTCTTTTATATGCCGATGATTTAAAAATTTATTCCACCATTCGTAGCCTGAAAGATAGTCATCTCCTACAAAGAGATCTGGACGAACTATCAAATTGGTGTAAAGCAAATAATATGTCACTTAATGCTAAGAAATGTTCATGTATTAGTTTCACTAAAAATATTAAAAAAATAGAATTTGTTTATAAACTGGGTGACGTTCCACTCGCTAAAGTCGATTCAATAAGGGATCTGGGCGTCATGCTAGATTCTAAACTCACTTTTAGAAACCACTTTGATAATATCACAAACAAGGCATATACTATGTTGGGATTTATCACCAGAATTACTCAAGACTTTAAAAATCCTCAAAGTCTAAAAATTCTCTATACATCACTAGTACGAAGTAAGTAAAAATTATATATATATATAATATATATATATATATATATATGTAAAGAAACCCGTGTTTCCCTATCCGCCAAGTTTTCTTCACAACCAGATACTACCAATCCCTGGTGGTTATGGTGGTGGATAGCCCTTAGTGTCCCATTTAAAATATGCGAGTTTGGTGGGGGTGGCTGAGCGTGGGTGGGAGTGGGTGACGAAAATGTGCATTCTAGCACTTCTTTTTGTTATGGAAAGGCCTCAAATACTTCAGATTGTTCCAGAATGGGCCCGCCGACTGTGTCGGTAAGTCTAGAAGGTTCCGGAAAAATTCGCTCTAGAAAGTTCTGGAAGGAAAACGTTCTAGAAAATTCCCAAAAGTTTTATAAGGTTCCAAACTAAGTGGCGAAGTGTGCTGGTGAGTCAAGAATGTTTCAGAATGTCCATTCAAGCTCTAGAAAGTTCTGGAAGGGAAGTGTTCTAGAAGATTCCCGAAAATTCTATAAGGTTCTAAATTGAGTTCGGAGTGTGTCAGCGAGACTAGAAGATTCCAAAAAGTTCGATAAAGCTCTAGAAAGTTCTGGAAGGAGAACGTTCTATAAAATTAACGAAAGTTCTATAAGGTTCCAGGCAAAGTGACGGAGTGTATCTGTGACTCTAAGGTTCCAGAACGTTTGATAAACTTCTGGAATGTTCTGGAAGGAGAACGTTGTAGATGATTCTTTATTCTTCTAAAGAATATTCTCTTACGTTCCAAACAATGAGTTTAGAAGGTTCCAAAATGTTCATGAAGGTTTTCGAATGCTTTAGAAGATTGTAGAAAGACAAAGTTCAAGAAAGTTCTAAAAGGTTCCAAACAGCGGAGTGTGTCGGTAAACCTAGAAGGTTCTAAAACGTTCAATTAAGTTCTCGAATATTCTGGAAGGAGAACGCTGTAGAAGATTCCCGAAAGATCTCTAACGTTCCAAACAGTGGCGGAGTGTTTCTGAGTGTAGAAGGTTCCAGAATGTTCGGTAAAGCTCTAAAAAATTCCGGAAAGAGAAAATTCTAGAAGATTCCTAAAAGTTCTACAAGGTTCCAAACTGAGCGGCGGAGTATGTCGGTGAGTCTAGAAGGTTCCAGAACGTTCATTAAGGTTCTCGAATGCTTTAGAAGGTTCTGGAAGGAAAAAGTTAAAAAAGGTTTTATAAGGTTTCAAACCGAGTGGCTGAATTCATCGGTAAGTCTAGAAGTTTCCTGATGATTAAGAGAAGGTTCCAAACTGAGTTGCAGAATGTGTCAGCGAGTTTTAAAGGTTCCGGAAGTTCTAAAGGGTTCGAGAATGCTCTAAAAAGTTCTGGAAGGAGAAAGTTCTACAAGCTATCAGAAAGATCTGTAAGGTTTCAAACTGAGTGGGGGAGTGCGTCGGTGGGTCTAGAGGTTCCAGAAAGAATTATAATGCTTTAGAAGGTTCTGGAAAGGGAAAATTCTAGAAGATTCCAGGAAGTTCTATAAGATTTCGGAATGCTCTAGAAAGTTTTGGAAAGTTCTCTCTAGAGTGTTATGATTGTGCCTTAAAATATCTGTTGATATTTTTGCAAAGCGAAGACGGTTCAGCAAGGCAATCCAATCACAGGTGCCGAAACCAGCAAAAAAGAGACGTCAACACAATTCTGTGCCTACCGAATTATGGTCCCGAGCGAAGCCGGGCCAACCAGCTAGCAAATATATTACACATCATTACCTACATGTATACAGGGTTATTTGGAAAACATTAATAACCTCGCAGGACTATATTCCTGCCTTGATTATGAATCGAAAATGTTCAAGCTATCATCATCAATAGATGTGGAGATATGCGACATCAAAGTTTGCATTTTTTTCAATATTTCTGACTTATTTTTACATTACCTATCATTACAGTAGCTAATATCGATTACGAAAAATTCATTCGTTTCAATACAAGTTAAATAAAATGATAAAAACCTTGAAAAAATTCCAATTGGAATGTTTTCCAATTGGAATCCGAAGGTTTTAAAGACTCAATTTGAGAAAGGGAACATTGTTCCCGAAACATGTATTATGACCATAGTTAGGTATAGAAAATTTTATTCCCTACAGGTTTGTTTATCATTTATATGCTTAAGTTGAAAAGTAATGAAATAACACAATAATTAAATTTTACCATCCCTTTTCAAGTAGATTTAAGAAATCGAGATCGATCGAATAAAATATTGATCTCAGAAAAATATCTAGCCGGCCTTTTCGACTGTTAATTAATAATAGTTTCATCGTATAAAAAATGCTGATGTAAATAAAAATATCAAGGTTGGTTAACCCATAACCTAGAAATTTTGCAGCCCTTTCAAAAATAACTGAGTAGATAAAAGCTGATATTTTTTCCAAACGAGTGGAGTTGTTTTCAGTAAATTCCTAATTCTATGAGATAAATTTAAATAATCCAAAGGCGTACTTTTTCCAATGATGTATCTATACAAAAGAAAATAAAGTGTAAAATGATTAAACAGAATTGTTTTATTTTATATTGCGTAAAGTTGGGAATTCATCGAAACGTCGCACGTGCACGTCGCACAATGCATAAAAAATAATAGCTTTTAAGCCTATCTCACCCTACGCATGCATTCAAATTTCAAGTCTCTGACTTAGGCCCGGTTGTTTCAAATTCGATCAAAGTAAGCGTAGAGTTTAAACTGAAATTTTACGTTCTCCACCAATCAGACGATCCGTTTTCGTAAAAATCTATGCTTTTATCGACCGCTTACTTTGATCGAACTTGAAACAACCGGGCCTTAGTATCGTGTACACAGATCTGCACTCTATGGTGGTGTACTTTAGAGTTGAAATGATGTTACCCGTAGAGCCGTCTATGGCGTCTACAAGTCGACAGCGAGAGATGAGAGAGAAATAAACGGAGACGTTTTGTCTTGCTCTCGCTCGTTGCTTTTCACTACGTTGAATCTCGAATCATCCACCGTCCACCGTCTATGAATTCAACTAGTCCATGCGATAAACGTAAACCGTCGACGCGTCGATGCAACGTCAACGGTTGATTTCAACTAGTCCGTCCATTCAACGCCCATCGCTAGCAGATAATTTAGTTTGCTTTGCGGCGGGCGGCGTTTGCGCTAATTCTCACACCTAAACGCGTTTAAAATTGTTTTTAAATTTGTCTTTAGTTTGTGTTATTAAAATGTTTAATTTTCTTTGTAAGATGTTATTAATGTTATTAACCTTATTGTTTCACGTATTTATTGTTGGTTTGAGCCGGAAAAAAAGCGGAATCAAAAATTAAACTCGTGTGAAGATTGAAGAAGCGTTCCATAAATTCAAGTATAACGAGTATAACAAAACATTTTTGAATATGGCCACCATCCAGACGTGACGGAAAAAGATTTTTTCGCGAGAGAGAACACCAAATATCTCAAAATGTCGCGATCTTTGCATTAACATAATAAATATTGCGTTTTAGAAGTGATTACTTTAAATATAAGCATAAATTTAACAAAATTAACGGTCTTTTTGAGAGTTTTATGTTTTTGGCAAATTTCACAATCATTTCACAAAAAAATTTTTTTGTACCTAAAATTTCGAATTAACGGGGGCCCCTATAATTCGAAAATTATTTTTCAAGTTTCTTGAATTTCGAATTAAAGAGGTTTTACTATATTGGATTTCTATATTTAACAAAACCACTGAGATGACCCTGCTAGGGTGAACAGGAGGACGATTTATATTAAAATACAATAAAATGCTTTATAATATTAATTTAACATCATTACGACATTGAATGCAGTCTGCATCTAAACCATCTTTGATTTGATTAGGATGCCCTATCTAGCAGGGTCATCTCAAGGTGATATTCCCCCCTATTATTTTACCCCTTCACCTCCCCCTGACATATAGCAAATCTGTACCGTTTGACCGATCGGACTCAAAATTTAAGGACTTGGCGGGTAATATATGCGACATTTCCCACCTATGATTTTACCCCTTGCATTCCCCCTGATATATTTTCAATTCAAATCTGTACCGTTCGACCGATCGGACTCAATATTTGTAAACTTATTAATGTTATTCGTTAGGACCGGGCGGGTAACAAAAGTGACATTTCCTCACACTCCTTTCACCTTTTACCCTCCCCCTGACATATTTTAGATGTAAATCTGTACCGTTCAACCAATCGGACTCAAATTTTGGAAATTTATTCTTTAGGACCCGGTGGGTAACATAGGCGACATTTTCTCCCTATTCTTTTGCCACTTCCCCTTCCCCTGATATATTTTTCATGAAAATCTGTGCCGTTCGACTGATCGGACTCAAAATTTGCAAAATTATTCCTTAGGATTCAGCGATTAACATTGGTGACATTTTCACCCTATTCTTTTACCTTTTCCCTTCCCCCTGATATATTTTCGATGCAAATCTATACCGTTGGAATCGAACCACAAATTTATTTTAAACTTAATCCTTAACCCTTGCAACGCCGGGAATGAATAGCTAGTGATAATATAATAAAGAAAAGGCGCATGAACTCAATTTTTTCATTTCTGTAAATGCAATATTTTAGATTGTTCTTAAGAATTTTAGACGCAATTAAGATCTAAAATTAAATGTTTTGATGTTGCAAAGGCGTATTTGCCGCAACGTAACACAGCAACGTATGACCATAGATATCATCTCCGATTTGTTTGTGGCCCTGTTTCAGAGACGTTTGATTTTTGACACAAAGGAGGGTGTCAAAATGTCAAACATTTGACATATTACTCTAAGCTCGAATAATATTTTTATGATTATCCCAAGCTAACGGCATTGTTCGCTTGATTGATTTTGGTTTAGCCTTATGAAACCTATATGTTATTCTAAATTATCTAGATTTTTCATTTAAAGTATTGTGTGAAATTCATCTGCCACACCATGAAAAATGTCTGACTCATTCATGTTTTCTTCATTAATTTCGCACTAACTCAACATGTCGTTCGGTAAGTAAAATTATAATATGGCCATGTTCGTAGGTAAATTCTGCTTTTTTTTTCATGAACGAAGTCCTGAATAATAAACGATTTTTTTTATAATTTGGAACCTTGACCGGACTTTGTAAGATCTTTGAAATCACATTTTTATTTGTATAACAGGTACATCGGTAGGTACAATTAACTCTCCTAAACTGAACTTAGAATTGAACTCAAATGAAACCAAAATTTGATAATTGTGATTATATATGCATTAATGTTTATATGGCCCATCATTATACCGATTCCTAGATACTTTTGTTACCAATTAGTGGAATATAATTTTTTCGGCTAAACTTTACTTAGTGAGGCCATAAAATAAAGTAATACCATTTTTTCTTCTATATGTTGATTTGTTTCAGTAGTTCACTTGGATGGGATTTGTTTAATGATGATTATTATTATTCACTAGCATAATTACTGGGCTTTCTAAATTATATGCACTTTGGATTGAGGAATTTTCACATTAAAATGCAACTCATTTGACATGAAACATATGGGATCAAAATATTTTATTGTATCATAAGAAATTTTGAAAAATTCTCAATATTTTCAATATTGCAATAATCTAAACAAACAGAAACAAGAAAAATTGTTTTATACTTTAACGCTACACATGGTGCATTTTACAAACATAATTTATTCTTCACGCAATATTTGATAATATATGTATATTAAGTAATGGTCTAATAAATGAAGCTTTTTAAACTGTTATAACGCGGAAAAACTGCCTCCTTTAATAAGAAGAAAAATAACATTTTTTAATTAGTTGTCATCTTTGCATTGTGCACTGAACTTGAAGTTGAAAATTACAGGAGTTGAACTTTTTTATATTACTTAAAATTCTATGATTGATATGCTACAGTTTTTTTATACTTATTTTATGATTCAATAAAGTTAAAAATGTATGAAATCACATATTTTTTATATTAACCAATTTTCTTCATTTTTCACTGTAGTAAGTGTTATGTCGGTAGTCTGGTTTAAAACTAGGAATAAATATCGAGGGTAGAGAACCAAAAGAGCATTAGTGATTATTTCAAATTTTACAGTAGAACAAAATAAAGTTCTGTCAATCTGATTTCGTCAATATTTCTCTTATTATAAAATGATTTCCATATGTGTTTTGGATTAACAATTAGGGAAATCGTTTAATAATAAAAGAAACGTTAACAAAATCAGATTGACATAACTTTCTTTTACTCTCCTGTAAAGTACGAAATAATTACTAACGCTCTTTTGGCTTTCTACCCTCGATATAATAAGCAAAATATAACATAGGCGGCCCTCTAGCCCAGTTGGTATGATGCTGGCTTCTCACACTGAGGGTTCTGGGTTCGGTTCCCGGTGAGGCCACAATTAATCTTTGTGATTTACTCGAGCCTGGATGTTTTGTGATGTGTTTCGCTTTTGTGATTGAGTGTTTTAGCCTGTTAAAACGTTTAAAATAAATAATATCGTGTATAATTTGGATTTCAAAGTACTGTTAGTAAATTGTTTAGGGTAATCTATCTGAGAACTGTTTAATAGATTACACTCAATCAGAATTAGTTTAATTTAGTTAGCCAAGCTTTATGTAGTCACAAACAACTTCTTTACATTTCCTTATATATTATGTCTAATTAAGCATTCTTTCCTACACACTTTCCATCTCATCCTTTTACCTCTGCATTTTCATCACTTTTCTCTTTTCTTATTCATTCTATACATTGCATTTTCCTTTTTGCAAAATCCCATCTCCTGAACCATTTTTATGTTAAAATATTTTTAATATTTCACTTGGGTAAAAAATTTAGATGGTTCTATCTAATAAACATTGTGCATTGAAGTTGTGTCAATATTTTTATGACAGTCAAAGGTTCAGGTGTTTAACATTTTATAATATAGATAGACACACAGATTTACCACTATCATTATGTAATATTTACCATAGATATAAAGATACTAAGATTTTCTCTCTCCATATTTAAAAATCATGTAGTTTCATTTGTTTGCCTATTTCAATTTATTTTTGACTTTTTTATTATATTGTTATAGTGATTAAAAACCTATCATTTAATGACAATTATTATATAGAAATAATTATTAAAAAGATGTCTGATGCAAGACCAAAGTCTTTATTATTTATTTTATGTAAGTCAAAGTACTATTTTTTAAAAAATAAAAACAGTGTCATTAAAACCATTCAAAGTCTGTTAATGTTCATGTAACAAACCTTGGTATTTTTTTTACACTCTTTTTTTACATACTTTACATTCTGTATACATGTATCTACAGTAGGCACCAGTTATTATAAGTACATTGGACCTCGGTTATTCTGATTCTAATATCCAGCAATTCTATTATCTGACTACTAAAATCTAAACAAAGGTAATAAGTATGAATATTCTAAACACACCTGTATTTAAGTAAT
Organism: Agrypnia vestita; assembly: GCA_016648135.1. Taxonomy (NCBI): domain Eukaryota; kingdom Metazoa; phylum Arthropoda; class Insecta; order Trichoptera; family Phryganeidae; genus Agrypnia; species Agrypnia vestita. Next base: position 33,107 of record JADDOH010014994.1, read on the forward strand.
CTATTCTATATATCGTCGCTTTATATATAATAAAGCCAATGTGCGGTTTAGTACATTCTGAGATGAATTAATCAATTTGTCAATTTTTCATATAAATAATAGAGATATACTAAAAAAAAACATTGCCGTTCATCTGGAAAGTCTGCCTAGTAATTATTTAAAATATTTTTTATAAATCTAGTCTGTGCAATTATTTTTTAAAACAGTTTCATTTGTTTATCTCAGAATGTACTAAAACGGCACATAGGCTTAATTATATATACAGCGACAATATGCAGGTGCATAAAACAAACACAATATCACACATATTTAGGAATCGAGTCATTTATACCCATTAATTTTAGTTTGTCTGCTTCTTTTTCTTTTTGTGTCCTGTTCGTTCAACAGACATTGGCTATCATGTTGGCTATAAGAACTTTATTTTCTGCAGCCTGGAATAGCTCTACAGTAGACTAGCCAAACTACTTTCTCAGGTTTTTCAGCCATGATGTATTCCTTCTCCCAGGGCCTCGACTTCCGGCAATCTTTCACTGCATTATGAGATGCAAGATCTCTGGATGTCTCATCAGATATCCAAGATATTTGAGTTTTTGGATTTTTATTGTTTATTCATCCGAACCATAACATATTCATTCGTAACTCTGTCTATCCAGCTTGTTTTGTTCATCCACCTTGAATGCCTCATGTCATCTTATCAATTCTTCGGTGAGCGTCCGTGCTTACATTCCATTTTTTATTTTGATAGCTGATTGGGAGAATCTTAGCACCCTAGCCCCATTTAAGGGTCGCATCATGATTTTCCTGGGAAGATGTAATGAGGTAGTTTCCCATTGCTTACCTCACCGCAGTATTACAATCGGTCAGATAAATGTGCTTTCATCGCTTGCAAAACTTTGATATCAAGCTGTACCGAAGTAATCTTCTCCTCCTTGATTCAATTCTACCAAGCACTGCTGTCCTCTAGTAGTCTAATTACTACAGTTCATTAACTATTTATTTACTTATGGGAACTACATTTTCAATGTAGTACAACATCTTGATTTATCAACCTCCGACACACAGAACTGCTTGACTTTGGAAAAAACGTAGTGAAAATCGTAATAATCTAAACAAATTGTAGAATAATAGAAACGAAACACATCTGGTGACAGGTAGTATGATCAATATCTTGTGATTGTCAAGAAAACATTTTAAAATTCGAAAAACACTTTACATAATATACAGTTGATTCTAATATCCACTGAACACAATAATCGGTGTCTGTTGTTCTAATATAGACGTCTTTATCCATATTTGCATATTTTTTTTGAAAAATTAAGAAATATCTTTCTTAGGAAGTTACGTTACCATAGAGCGAGTG
>JADDOH010014995.1:0-21453 GCA_016648135.1 Agrypnia vestita
CATAAAATATTGCTTTTAGAAATTTTTATTTTGTGGTAAAGAGCTTCAATAATGTAATTCGGTAGTCCGGACTTAGTGTAAATTCATCTATTTTGTGGACACCGTGTTATTATTATTTGACATGGCAGTTACTTTTAGTTATCACAAATAACTCAATAACAACGGTTAGACAATTTGAGATTTGTCCGCTTGCTTTGATTTGTGTACACCGCTACCCCCCTTAGAAAACTCATCTCGGCCGCCTGGATCATTTCTCACTCTCTCCGTTATTTGATGGCCTTATATTAGGGTGGGCTTGTAAACAGATTTGAAAAAACTAAGAGTTTTTTTTAGACTTTTTACCCTTTCAAATTCGTGTAACAGTCTGAAACTTATGATGTTTAGCCATCAAGTAAAAGTAAAAGTCTCAAAGCTATAGAGCTGATGCACTTTTTTTTTTTTTTTTACAGTTTTAATTTATTTTTTAAAAATATTTATTACATTAAACATATGCCAAACTGCACAGCAGTTTTACGGCATGGTTGCCTTCAATATTTGACAATAATTTTTATTTTATAATGAAGATAGTAGGTTATTATCGAGTGTTGCATATTTTTTTTACAAGTGATACATGATATGTAATTATAAATTAATGTAAGATTAGGTTCATAGCTTTAATATATATTCTTTTAGCTTGTACTTTTTTGAAGCCAATGGAGTTTTTTTGTCTTGCATCATCTCAAAGAATTTTTTATCTAATTTATTAAAGATTCTTGGCACAATATATTCTCTTTTCCTTTCGCCATACACGTTGTTAGTGATTGGTATTCTCATTGTTCGTCCTGTCGATCTGGTTGCATAGTTATGGTGCGTGTCAGTGTGTATATTAATATTATTTATCATTTCTTCTAGTATTATATTATATTTTACTTTTTGGTCAATTGGTAGGTTAGGCGGTATAGCCGCATGTAGAAAAAAACTTGAAAATAGATGGTCCTATGAGACGAATTGGAGGCAGGAAGCTAGGCTAGGGAATGCAATCTCGGTACACCGAGATCTCGAAATTTCTGCAAGATCAATGTCGCAAAAAATTTGCGCGAGATTCGTAAGATCAAGATCATAACTATTTGTTTACTGATGAGAAACACGCTTTCATACTTGGATTAGAACAAGCGTTTGAGTCAGTAAAATTGGCCGTCGAAGTTTTTTGTCGCCGAGATAAAAACGAATAACATTGGTTAAATCTTGGAGAAAACGTATGTAGTCTCTCATACGAGGAGCCGACTCAATGGTGCAACAATCAGTGATCTGTGCTTCTTAAGAAGTTACTTTCAAAAACACGCATAAAAATCAAACAAATTTTTTGAAAGTAACTCCATTGTTGATGTTGATTATGATTATATTCTATTGCTTATTTCGTTGAAATGCGGTGATACTAAAATAATTTTCCTTTTTATACAGGGTTATTTGTAAAACATTAATAACCTCGCAGGGCTATATTCCTGCCTTGATTGTGAGTCGAAAATGTTCAAGCTATTATGACCTAATATCAATAGTTAAGGAGATATGCGACATCAAAGTTTGCATTTTTTTTGCAATATTTATGACTTATTTTTTGTAAAACGTTGGACTATCATTACAGTAACGCATATCGATTACGAAAAATTCGTTTCAATACAAGTTAAATAAAATGATAAAAACCCTGAAAAAATTCTAATTGGAATGTTTTCCAATTGGAATTCGACGGTTTTCATTTTTTTATTTGACTTGTATTAAAGAGAATGAATTTTTCATATTCGATATAAGTTCCTGTAATGGTAGTCCAACGTTTTACAAAAACAAGTCAGAAATATTGAAAAAAAAATGCAAACTTTGATGTCGCATATCTCCTAAACTATTGATATTAGGTCATAATAGCTTGAACATTTTCGACTCATAATTAAGGCAGGAATATAGTCCTGCGAGGTTATTAACGTTTTACAAATAACCCTGTATATCTAATTATCGTAGAACAATGACGGATGTGCAAAAAAATCCATATCGACTTTATCGTTGAAAAGTGAAAAAAAAGAAGCCATCTAATGGTACATAAAAATGTTTTTTTTCTCATTAATTTAACCGTCGTTATACGAAGTCGGTATAACGATGGTTCTGATTTACGATTGTAGAACAATGCAGCATGTGTAAAAACGTCGTTGTACTGCGCTGACTGTATTTGAGGTTTCAAAGGTATCAACTTTAAATAACTAACGCAAGTTTCAAAGGAAAAACTTTTGTAGTTATCGAGCTATGACATAAAGTGTTTTTATGTAAATAAAATTTCAAACGGCTTTCCCGCAAACTTGAGAAAAATCACACGCGTCGTTATTCTACGATTATGACGATATCTTTATGGCAAAACGTTAATACCACTATATTATAATTTGTAAAATTAAAATTTAATTAATTGTACGCGAGATCTCGCAATACTGAGATCTCGCGAGATTGATATTATCGATCCCTGTCTAAAGTGTTTGCGCATTGTGTGCAGGTGCATGTGCGAGGCGGGCTACACGGGCAAGGACTGCGAGAGCGAGTACGTGCCGTGCCAGCCCTCGCCCTGCAGGAACGGCGGCAAGTGCCGGCGCATGGACGCGCTGTCCTACGAGTGCAAGTGTCCTGACGGTGAGTACCCACCACTCTTCTTCTTCCTATGCTCTATCCTTAAGAGTATATACAAATACATGTGATAGCTGATATTTTTCTTCGCCTTTCCAGTCCTATTAGAATACCCCTTCATTGCACAAGAAGGCATATCAATTTTTTGTATCATTTGCACGTAAGTACACAATTGTTATCCAAAATACGGAGAATAAAGTTCACAGTTTTATTGGCTTTCTGCCCCCATTTCTAGCGATGAGGGCAGAAGAACGCTTACAAAGCAATTAAAGACGTACCCGACCCGGTGATCTTTTTTGTCCCCTTTTCTCTTATGTGTTACTATATTGTTTAAACTGAGTAAGCCCTATTTTACTACGCGTACAGGTTTGGTAAAATGTTTTGTTATCCCTCTATAGATTGTATATACTCTAAGGCTCTATCCCTTATGAATAATGCCAAAGTAGATATGCCCGAAGGTTTCACTGAGCTTCGGATGAATGAAGGAGGACGACCGTGCAACTGCGTCCTCGTAAAGAATGCGAGGAACTTCGGAAGCTTCAGACAGTTGAGTCCTGTGTGGGTGACTCGCTGGGAAATTCTGAGGGGATCTAGTTAGTTGTACGTTTTGTTCATGTTGCGTTAATGTGTTGATCTTGCACTGAGTGATTATCTGTCGGTCCTGTGCCTTCCTAGTCGAATATCTCACTTTCTTTTGTGTTTTCTTTTCCCAACTACGGGGTTGTCAGTCCGACTTGAGCCATCCACTGTCACCTCCTGTGGGATATGTATATTAAATATGTATATTTTATGGTGACATGTCTGCTATTGTTATATGCATGTTAAGTTTATTGCTAATAAAGACGTATCTATAGGTTGGGACAGTGAATGGCTTTGATCTAGCGGCTGTGCCGCTTCGCAATGGTTTATACGACCGGTGCAGAGCAGCACGGTCCTGCTTGTTAGTAGAAAAAAATTGTCGACATGGAGACGATTGACTAGGACCGATATGAAAGCTTTTGCTCTTAGAACGATCCTGGGTAAGCGGTGGGTACCATTCATCCCTTTAGCGGAGTCTACTGCGGCCCGAAATGGCCCTACAGTAGACTGGCCAAACCGTTGATCAGCCATGAGGCACTAGATCTCTTACTTCTCTGCATGTCTCGTCACGTGTGCGAGGTATCCAAGTTTTCCGATTGCATTCATTTACCTACTCGACAACGAGTGAATGAATGCAAATGGTGCTTGTGGTATTACTGAAAAATAATTCAATTCAATTTCAATTTCAATTTTCAATTCAATTTATTTGATAATATGTACATTACAAACAAAATGTTTAAGGCATACATATTAGGAAGTATATATCAAAATAAAAATATTTAATAAATTAAAAATAACATAAAATCTGGTCAAAGGTGTAGGAGAATCGCGCTTCGGAAAACCCCCTCAGACACATGGAATATATCAATACCCAAAGCGATTTTGTTCGGCATAGCTGTAGCTCTTCCAACAGGCATAACCATCGGCAGGTTGGTCCTGTATATTGGAATGTGAAACAATCTATGCTGACGATGTCTAATGTAATTATCAGGAACATAGAAACCAATGCTCTGCATAATTTCAGGATTATCGATCATACCGCACAACAATCGATAAAAATGTGTAATCAAATACACATTCCTTCTAGTCTCTAGACTATTGTAGCCAAGCATACCCTGGAGAAACTCGGTTGGGTAAAGCCAAGGATAATGCCCGTACTCTCTCATGTAGAGATATCTCAGAAACTTCTTTTGGACTTTCTCCACCATAAGAGAGTACTTGCCCTCATGTGGTCCCCAGATCATCGAGTCACTCTCGAGTCTTCTCCGCACCAAGGAGTTGTAAAGAGTTCTCAGACGCGGGTATTCTCGAAAACCCTGGCAGTACGCAGAACAAATCCTAACATTCTCAAAGCATTACACTGATCGTCTCTATGTGATCGTGAAATGTTAGGTTGCTTACAAATCTGACACCTAGATCTTTAACATTTGATGTTCTTGTCAGATTTTGGTCGATAATAGCTCGAGTGGCTCGGGTAAGCAGAACGTGTGGTGGAGCGAAGGTGAAGAGTACGCAAGATGCGAGTTTTGGAGGTAATAAGAACGGACGACGCCAATGAAAGACCCGATATAAATAGCCAAATCAATTACGTGTAACTGTTAGACGTACTAAAAATGATTCCTCTGGCCTCCGATAGCGGTGCAGCTTATTCCTTCCGCATGTTAATTTTTCTCTCCAAACGGCGCGGCGCTGGCTGAACAATTTCCACGATATCTGATAAATGATTTGTACCGCTTCATGTTGCGCCGCACGGAACTGGAATACTGATGCCCGCGCCCTGGGCGTGGTGGCTGCTTTCTCACACAACTCGGAGCCCGCGCGGGTTGTCAAACATTCCCTCCGTCTAGCTCCACACCTCAAAATCTAGCCATGCACGCTCCACAAACATGTTGGTTAAAATAACTATTTAACAAAATATTTATTTATTTAACAAAATGGAGTGACAACGTCCTCAAAGATATCTCTGCCTTAAAGCTTCGAAACTGGAGAGAGCTGGCACTAGACCGAGATGAGTGGAGGAAAATTATTGAGGAGGCCAAGACCAACCAAGGGTTGTAGTGCCAAGAATGATGATGATTAACAAAATGTTATTTATCTTAGTATATAACCACTAAAAATTACTTTTTTTCTGCCGGTTTCGAGACATAACTCGTTTCTTCGTCGGGACAACCACTACACACCATACCATAGTATTATTTACACACCAACACCTTCACAAAATACTCTTCATATGCGTGTTGTTACTCTATGCATGTTGGCCCTTAGTTACAGTAAATAATACTATGGTTGTGGTGTGTAGTGTTATTTACATGCTGTGTAGCGTTTGTCCTGATGAAAAGACGGGTTACGTCTCGAAACCGGTAGAAAAAATGAATTTTTAGTATTTATATACTAACATATAAATAACATATTGTTAATATGTCCGACCACAAATTTAATGCTTCAAATATTAAAAATATTAATAATAAAAATACTATTTTTACGTGTTTCGGTATGTCTTTCGCAAAAACTTTTTAATCATAAACCCACTAAGAATAATTTCGTTGTCTGTCTGTCCGTAACTTCCTGTAACGTACTTAACTTTTTAAATCTTTTTTTTTTGAGAACGATAAAAGGCCCACGGACATTTGGTCCAACGATAAAAGATCCCCGGAAATTTGGTCCAACGACAAAATATCCACGGAAATTTGGTCCAAATACAAAATGTCTACGACAAAAATCCCCATCTGCCAGTAACGTGGGTAACTTCTTTTTTATTAATAATAATTATTAATAGTTTATTTATTTATTTCAATATACGGTACAAAAAAGTACCTTTTACATAATAGTGTAAACAAGATAACAAAAGTGTACCTTAAAATTATAGTAGAAATTGACAGTATAGCCTATGCAGTCTAGGTACAAGAGAGTTAAAATACGAGTTAGTTCTAGTGTTGTCATAATAAAATAACGCAGGTACTTGAGTAGCTGTAACAGGCGCATGAAACATATATTCAATCTAATCATATGTATTCAATCTAATATATATTCAATCTAATATTCGTTAATGTCTAGAATTATCCAGGGAAACCTATTTCGTTGATTTATTTTAAAGTTTGGAAGTCTCTTATACGATAGAAGATCGTGTACGAGACTTCCTTACACGTCTCTCATATAAATAGCTTCGTTTCTGTGAGACATATAATTCATCATAATTTCTTATAATTGTCAAAAGCTTTTTCTATTGCATCGCTGATCTAATATTCGTTAATGTCTAGCATTATCCAGGGAAACCTATTTCGTTGATTTATTTTAAAGTTTGGAAGTCTCTTATACGATCGTGTAAGAGACTTCCATACACGTCTCTCATATAAATAGCTTCGTTTCTGTGAGACTTGTATAATTCATCATAATTCCTTACAATTGGCCAAAAGCTTTTTCTATTGCATCGCTGATGTATATTACGATTAGCAATGGCTGCAAGATCCAGATTTAAATAAAGCAGGAATTAACGAGTCGTTTAATAGCGACTATAGAAAAGGTTCAGTCGATTACCCGTCGTGACAGTTAAGCCATGTATTCACTAGGGGACAAATTGTCCCTCAACAGCACGCGCGGCACAGAGTCTACGTGACGTTGCAACGTCGTGCACTGTTCCGCGACGGCGCGCACAACATGGCGCGGCATTTCTACGTGCCGTGGCAACGTTGCCATGCGCACGGTACCCGAGCGTACTCACTGCAACATTCCGCGGAGCGTCAGTACCACGTGGTATGTTTACAAGTGGATACGCATGCGCTGTATCTGTCAAGATGACAGTGTGGGGAAACGAAATTGTTCTTGAACTCATCGAGCTGTATCGATCGAAGATCGCATAGAATGTCCGTCCTTCTTTTTCTTTGCAGTAAAGAATTTCGCATTCTCCTCTTTTTTCTCCTCTTACGTTTCGATAAACTCATTAATATAAACAGATACGCAGTTGACATCATAACCTCCTAGGGCCACATTTCCGTGACGTGGAAAACAATAATTATTTGCAAAAAGGACCTTGTTTTTAATAATATTCAATTTACTACAGTATAACCTCGTTAATTTGAAATTGCGACCCAAAAAAACATTTCGAATTGCGCGGAACCCCGTTTTCGCCAAATGAGATACCGCAGCTGTCATCCATAACCTCGTCGGATGACATTTCCGCGACAAGATATGCGAGTCCCGGTGTGTACACGTCAAATGATCGCGTCATTGTCCCCGAAACATGAGCGTAGATGTTGATGCGACATGCCGAGTGGAATGTTTCGCGATTTGTCCCCTAGTGAATACATGGCTTTATTGAAAAACAACGGTTTAACCGACCTCTACATAACAGTGGTACTCTCGCACTCACGATCAGCGCGACGGTTCCCGTTCTGCCGTCCCAACGTCGCGGGGCACAGAAGCACGACCGGGCTACACTTTCTTATATTTTTCATTTTGTTACTTCTAAATCTCCAGACGCCTCTCGCACTACCGCAACTGTCGATCAACAAAAATGTCTGTCACCAGTCCCCCCAGCCTTGTCGGTCCTACACAACAGACGTCACATTTCTGATATTTATTTTATTTATTCTGTTTTTGTATACAATGGCGGGTTTATAGCCAGTTGACAATTTATTTCAACCAACCACAAAATTTTGTTGAACAGCTGAGAAGTTTCCTATTTTTTTCTTCAATAAATGGAAATGAAAATTTGAGTAAAATCGAACAAAAGTCTGAAAGTGAAATTAAGACATCTCGAAAACTAACAAGTCGTATAATTTTAAATTTGTGTTTTGCATTAATAATTTTGTTCCGCCCGATGGAATCGCGTGACGTCACCTCTCGTAGACCTCTTTCCATTTAAGAAAGACAATTGAATAAGTATGTAAGCCATGCGTATGACGCACATTATTTCTTTGTGTTGGTGTTTACGGGTATAAACACCAACACAACGAAACAACGTGCCTCGTACGCATGGCTTACACATACCGATTCAATTGTCTTTTTACATGGAAAGAGGTCTACCCGCGGCTATTCCGCACTCAAATACACTAACTTTAATATTCTTTTTCTCTGTTATTATTATTATATTCATTAAAACTTTGCGCTGCTTTTTTGGCCGCGGCCTATCGATTAATGCTTATATTTTCTTAATTATTGTAAATTATGTTCAGTTTATTACTTTTACATTAGAAAAAAAGTTATATCTAAGTTATTACCCTAATAAATTTCAGTCTAGAATATACATTCTGATATAAATGAATAATAAAAGCCCACATTTTTAAAAAAAACGCTGAAATATGCATTTGCAATGGATGTCCAGCCTTAAATGGAAAGAGGTCTATTAAGGTGAGCTTTAGCTTTTAATATATTCTCACATTCCCCCGCCCGCCTCTCGGTGACCGCAAAAGATGACCACAAACGTGTACACATCACCTGCATCTTCTCGTTGTTAGAAGAATCCTAGAATGATACTATTCTCCCTGCAGGGGGCACTTTACGACGCCCGCATGTAAAAGGAACGTTAACTGAAGAGCACCTCTTCAAATTGTTTACAGTGGGTATGCATAGACATAGCAGAAAGCCACACAGTGCGTCGGTTTTTCAGGTTCTGAAATTACCCTTCAACATTAGTTATACGTACCATTTTGCCCATTTCACGCTTCATGTGGTTATCCTCGATTTTTTGTACTGTTCATGCTTCTTTTCTTGAGACTAGTGATGCAACGAATACTACTTTCACGAATACGAATATCAAGCCTACTATTCGGCGAATACGAATAATTTAACAAGATAATAAATAATACACCACTGTTCTTTTTTTTACTAAGAGATATAATAATTAAAATTTACCACCGGCAAATTTTTGTACGGGTCCCAGCGGTCGAAAATAAATATCACTTTTTTCACGCTTACGAGAGGTCATGTTATTAGATTTAATTTGAAATTATTTTATAAGTGTTAACACTTTTACACACAACGGAAATAAAATGGACCGAACAATACGTATTACAAAACAAAAACTTCACGAAATGAGTACCTAGCCTTATTAATAACCCAACGAAACTAGATGAAAGAACTTATGTTATGCTGTGAAACAAGTAACAATTGACAACTTGAGAACTCAACAAATCAGTGTTAGGGGAATCCTCGTCCTCGATAATAGAGAGCGTAGGTGTGTTCGGAGTTCGGATACATAGCCAAACCGTAATTTGCGTTGCGTTCAGTTATAAATAGTTTTTTTTAATATTCGTGATGGTATTCAGCGAATACCAATATTCGGTAAATATCTACTATTCGGCGAATACGAATATTCGTATTCGTATTCGTTGCATCACTACTTGTGACTATGCTATCGTGGTTAATATCACCAGTGCAAATTATTCGATGAAAATTTGATTAATGTATATATATATTAGATTAGAAAATCTTTCCTTAAATACTTTTTTTTGACCTTCTTATCCTTCCTTAACTTCCTTGGCTTTCACGACTGGACTGGTTCTTTAATCGGCTATTATCATGATGCTCAAAGACGCACTTATTTAGACAATCATATAATAAAAACCTATAGAATAAGACCGTTACAATATTTTCCATTCCTAGTATGCACTCCGCGAAAATACCTAATTCTTACTGGCAATCTTCAATATAGTTTTATCCGTTAATTCCATTTTTTGCATGCCAACTATTTCTAGTGTATGTTTAATATAGTAAATATATATTTTTTTAGCTAGTAAGTTGTTTTTATATTTTTTTACTAGCTGTCCTTACCCGGCGTTGCACGGGTTAAGGATTAAGTTTAAATTAAATTTGTGTGGGTAAACAAAGGTTCGATTCGAATGGTATAGATTTGCATCGAAAATATAAAGCGGAGGGGAAGGGTTAAAAGAATAGGGGGAAATGTCGCATATATTATCCGCCGAGTACTAACGAATAAGTTTCCAAATTTTGAGGTCAGATCGGCCGAAAGGTACAGATTTACTTAGAAAATATATCAGGGGAGGGGAAAGGTTAAAAGAATAGGGGGGAGATGTCGGATATGTTACCCGCCGAGTCCTTAATAAGTTTCCAAATTTTAAGTCCGATCGGTCAAATGATACAGATTTGCTTCGAAAATATGTCAGCGGAGCGGAAGGGGTGAAATAATAGGGGGGGGAAATACGTTACCTGCCGGGTCCTAAAGAACAATTTTACAAATTTTGAGTCCGATCGGTCGAAAGGTACAGATTTACCTAGAAAATATATCAGGGAAGGGAAGGGTTAAAAGAATAGGGGGGAAATGTCACATATATTTCCCGCCTAGTCCTTAAGAATAAGTTTACAAATTTTGAGTCCGATCGGTCAAGCGGTACAGATTTGCATCGAAAACATGTCAGGGGGAGGGGGAGGGGTATGAGAATAGGGAGGAAATATCGTCTTTGTTACCCGCTGAGTCCTAAAGAATAAGTTTCCAAATTTTGAGTCCGATCGGTCAAACGGTACAGATTTGCATCGAAAATATGTCAGGGGGAGGTGAAGGGGTATGAGAATAGGGGAGAAATGTTGCCTATGTTACCCACCGGGTCCCAAAGCATAAGTATGCAAAATTTGAATCGAATCGGACATACGGTGTGGATTTGTATAGAGAACCGACAGACAGACAGACAGACATTGAGTTTTATAGGTACAGATGTGTGAAGTGCCCTTGAGGGAGTACTCACGAAAACGGTACTATGCGGAGCTATTTGGAAAACATTAATAACTTCGCAGGACTATACGCCTGTTTTAATTTTGAATCATATGAGAATATCAACAGTTATGGAGATATGCGACATCTATGTTTGCATTTTTTTTTTCAATATTTCTGATTTAATTTTTTGTAAAACGTGGGACTGTCATTACAGTAACTTATATCGAATATGTAAATTCATTCCCTTTAATACAAGTCAAATAAAATAATAAAAACCTTCGAATTCAAATTGGAATGTTTTCCAATTGCAGGGTTTTTATCATTTTACTTAACTTGTATTGAAACGAATAAAGTTTTCGTAATCGATATTAGTTACTGGAATGGTAGTTCAACGTATCGTAAAAAAATAAATCAGAAATATTGAAAAAAAATGCAAATTTTGATATTTAGTAACTGCATAACTATTGAGGTCATGGTTGCTTGAAAATTTTCGACTCATTATCATGGCAGGAATCCACCTGTAAAGGCTCCGACACCAGTCACCGGACACACTGTATATTCTTCAAGTGCCATGACCAAAAAATCGACCTGTACCGTTATGTGCTTTCGAATTCGTTTAACTATTGATATTGGGTCATGGTGGCTTGAACATTTTCGACTCATAATCAAGTCAGGAATATAGTCCTGCGAGGTTATTTAATGTCTTCCAAATAACCCTGTATAAATCTTCCAATTATTGTTATTATTAATATATTCAGAATGCACTGCTGTGTATCATCTTAGATTATAAAAAAATCCTGAAAGTTATGTTCGGGATGGATCGATACGCATTGGAGCGTATAAAAATATTTTTTTTTTAATTTTGGTATAAAAACTACAATCAGGTCTAAGTAAACAAATATCAGAAATGGATCGAAAAAATCACAAAATGACGTTCCGTCTCACCAATCGGTACGACAAAGTTTGTCTTCCATTTCGAGCACTGATTCGTAACACCAAATTAATGATGAAAATAATAAAACTGGCTCACTAAAAAAAAGTAAGCATATTAAATCACACACAATAAATGTTAGAGATTATTTTTATCTATTTTCGTACGAACATGTCACCTAGCCTAGAACTAAGTATCTGTTTGAATTGTGGGTTTTCATCACCAGATTGTGGTAGTCTCTAGTGAGGTTTCGGGTCTGATGATGGCCACTCCAATATAGCGCTACGCGGCAGAATACCCCAGGAGAGATTGCAATAGTCGTCTAAGGCCCGGTTGTTTCAAATTGGATTAAAACAAAAGTTGGTTTAAAGCATAGATTTATACGGAAACGGATCGTTGATTGGTGGAGAACGCAAAAATCTATGCTTGAAACGAACTTTTACTTTAATACAACTTGAAACAACCGGCGCTAAGGTACGATTTGTTAAAAATGAAAATTGCTAAAAACAACTCCACTTAAAAATAAAATATAGAGGTATCATTATTAGTTACGAAAGCTGTGTATACTAACTTGTTAATGAGAAAAACATCAAGCAGAGACCATAGTAATATATGAGTGGTTCTCGTTTAAATATATATAGAATTTAAAAAAAAAAGATAATGTGTGGATGTTCTTACGATGGAATTGGTGAACGTTGCATTGTGTAGAGTGATCACTTAAGCCAGCTCATACAGGTTGTAAGCCCTGAGCCATCGTACAAGAGACCTCCTTCTACTTTTATCATATATAAATTAGCTTCGTCTCATAGAGACTTCTATAACTTATCCTTAATTAACTCTAAGCTTGTTCGATTCATATCCAACGAAAATTCGCTTGAACGATATTTTTTTGATGAAAACGTACAGTGCATGGACAATGCGTGCCTCTTGCTGGTTATCTGTCTGTCTGTCCGCCAAATTACCCGGCATTAATCGGCCCGGTTGGCGCGGTCGCCGCCGCATAAAAGATCCCTTTGTGCGACGTATTCAATTTATACGTCGGCCGCGACGTCCCGGGGCGCGGACCGAGGGGTGAGCGAAGACGATGAGGCGTCCCCTGTCCTCCGAGGAGACGAGGCGGACAAGTGGGTCGTTATTCGCCGCGGTAATGAACGCGTCAGCCGGGCCGGTCAGAGGGGCCCTTTGACCGAGCTCGATGAAAAACCGATCTAAAGTACGTCGTATCTTAATTGACGATCGGGAGATGAATTCCTCTATTTTCGCTCGGGAACCTAGTCCCTGTATTCAGATGAAAAACGGTATTTATCACCCTTCAGAGGAATCTTTTGATACGTATCGCTGAGGGAATATCAGAACACATTTATCATCATCATCATTATCATTTGGCGCTGCGGACCATCGAGGTCCAGGGCTCGCGTTCTCTGAATATCTGCGATCTTGTTGTCTTTTTTTTTTTACTGTGTTCGCCCGATTCGTTTTTAGGTTCCAACCCTTTGGAGAGCCCTACAGATATTCGGTCTTGTAATTGTCGCCATTTCGGTGTTATCATTTATATTTTGTTTCTTGCGAGTAGGTACCGTATTTTGCGGAAGATAAAGCACCCAAATTTATGGGTCGCTTTTTATAAAAAAATAAATTTGTTTCATAAGACGAAAACAGGCACAATTTAAATTATTTATTATAATAATATTTTAACACATCTGATGGAGGAAAGGCATTAATTAATACCCGTTCGCTCGACTAGCGTCTAAGGCCCGGTTGCGCCATCTAAAGTAAAGATAAAGTTTTAGTAAAAAAGTTACTTGAGTAACGTTTTTTACTAAAACGGGTTGCGCCATCTATGGTAAAAATATTTAACTCGCCAAAGTACATACATCTGAGTAACTTTTTTTTACTCTTCAAGATAGATGGGTAAAGGTAAAAACGTTGGTAAAAAAAATGGCCGTCCTCTCACAGCTGATTTGAAAATGTGACATTTATCCATATAGGTACTTGTCATTTGAATTTTGTCGCTGTCATTTTCGTATTGAAATTTGTAAATATTAAAATGAATCTTTTAATTTCGCGTTATTTTAGCGATGCTTTGACGTTTGTTTGGTTTGTTTTATAGAATAAAGTGGTTTGTTTGAACTGGTTTTGAACCGCAAAAGTACGTATTGCCAGTGGTGAAAAACTGAAATAAATCAAATTCCATAGACAAATGCGGTATTTGAGGTTTATTCCGCTTGGCGCTCTATTAGCCTTATGATTGGTTTGACAGCGGTAAAAAAGCTGTTTGTGCAACCCGAAATCGAGTTTACTCTGAGCTGAGGGTAAAAAAAGTTACTCGGGTCAATGTTACTCGAACCAAATTTACTTCTGCTGGCGCAACCGAACCTAAGTGCGGGACAGGTATTAATATTATTTACGCAAACTTTTTGTTAATCGAAAAAATGGTAATAAAACTCAATCACTTCCTTTAGGTATCACATTTCTTCGTGTGTAAGGCAGATGTCATATTACTATGATAAAGCAATAAAATTAATCTCGTTTTTTATTAGAACAGACGCATATTATCGGCGTCCGTGCACTAGCTGCTCTGAATCGTACCTGTGCAAAAATGTACCGATATACATATTATGTAAAAAATGTATTTTCGCCGCCAAATAATCTTTGCACACGCGCTTTAATATTTTTATGACAATATCGAAAGTTTAAATTTAGAATAACTAACTAACCATAACGCCGTTTCTCCGAAGGGGTAGGCAGAGAGGGTAGAACGCCATATTCTTCTATCTTGACACACCACTTTTGCTTCGGTTACATTAATACATCTTCTAATGCTGTTCTACGGTTTTTGAGGCTTTTAACAGGCCCACCCTCCAATACTTGTAGTATATGATCGTGCCAAGTCTTTCGCGGATGCCCTCTGTTCCTGTTGCCTTCAACACTCGCCCCACACATTTCTTAACTATCCGTTCTGCATGACGCGCAGTAGTACATATAAGTAAATATTTTCGATGTTTATAGCGTTAGCTTTGTGGTTGGACCTGATTATTAATTTTAATTAAACAACTTTGTATTAACTACTTATCTAGTAACTTTACGTCTACTGGTTTCGATAACACCGTATCTTCATCAGGACGGACGCAAACTAACTATCCATTATCTATTCTAGCAAACATTAATAATAATTTATTTGAACAGGGGCGTGGCTACAGCTATGGTGGGGATAATTAAGAAGTGGACGCCGAAATGGGGAATGTGTCAAGTAACGGGATATTCATAAAATTTATCTGGTTAATCATATTTATTGGCTTTATTTTTTATTTCCATTTTTTTATTGCCTTATTTCCGTCCTGATGAAGATACGGTGGTATCGAAACCGGTAGACGTAGAGTTACTAGTTAAGTGGATAATACAAAGTTGTTTAATTGAAATTAATACATCTAAGTAAATTTTATTGAACTATTCAGCGGTTTTTGATGTATGGCGAATTTACGAAAATGTATTTTTTCGCGAAACCCGCTTCTAGCGAAATTACTCACCGGGAATGTGTAACTAATCGTACAAAACCAACCAACCAATCGTACAAAAACAATATCACGCTGCTAGTGAATACTAGTCCACTGAAATGTGAATTGTGTCCGTGCCTAGATTAATTTTTATTAAAATCCCCTATTTATTTAATGAGCTTTCGGTTTATTTTTTATTGAAATCCGATGTGCTTTTTGTAGGAACCTCTCTTGAGTTACCTTTGAGGAAATCATAGATTTAGTTTAGATTACAACTATATACAATTACGGTAAAATTTTTTTACATCTATATTTATTTTACAAGCGTTTTTTTACAAGTTTCGTACATTACTACACATTGACGTAACTCGGGCGTTTGTCATCCGTTTGAATTTCGAAAAATACCACAGATAGCTCTCTTCTTCTTCTTTTGAATACTGCACATAAATCTTTCCACGGGTACCTAGTATTTATTTAAAAATAATTGTAGTATTTATTTTTAGTTCGGACTTTTTTTACGGACGGACGGAGTTAAGACGCAATTCGGACCATAAGACTCATCCCATTTTTTTTTTTTTTAATTTAACCATATTCCGAAAAACACGATACTTAAAGTACGATATTTTTACTCCCTTTATATTAACTCGTGGCGTCTGCTTGCTTGCCGTCAACAAAAACTTTGGATCGATTTTTGACCCTTTTCCCGTGATCCAATCGAGCTGAAACTTGGCAAGTAGACTCGTGGCGACTATCAAGAAGATCTGTCAAAATCAAATTTTCGTTAAAAAAAATTAATAATTATAATATAATTTCGGATTTTTAGAAATTTTATTGGTTTTTTCAAATTGGAATCATTAGAAAAGTTTGATTACGGCGGCCCGATAACGTCGCGGAATATATTCTAAATTTGAAGTACTCCGTCGGTATGCATAATAGGTACTTCACTGCGAATGTCGAAAATCTAAATTGACTGGCAAATGTTTTTGGAATTTCATCTTCAAAGCATGAAGTGTCTTATCAAAGCTCAAAACATCTGACATTTTAGAAATATATTAAATGACTGTAAGTTTAGTGTTATGTTATATGTTTTAATTCGTCTTTAATTGTTGTTATATTTTACAAAGAAAGGGAGTATAATAAAAACTTGGTTTTTATGGGTTACTTTTTAAAATATTCCCTTTGCGTCAACAGCGCCACAGCTTTTAAATTGTTTTTTCATTCTCGTACTTCCTTGTGCCGATGCGCGCGGCCGCCGCATGGCCGCGCTTGGCACAAACAAACCGAGTGTAAACTGAAGCGATGCCTGTGTTGATGCTATTGCCGCCGTCAAGATCTCGTCGTATCTGGCGACAAAACTGGCAAGCACATGTGTGTGAACCATTTTTTTTGTACACCCAGTTATTACGAGCAGTAGGGTGACCAACACTCGTTGACAAAAATATTTTTTTCATCCAGCCAATTTACGGGTTTATTAACCTTGCTTTGCCATATCCTAACAATTATGTCACGACTTTGAGGAAGAAATTTCAGCCATAATGCTTCCACAAAGATTTAATAATTTTATTTGACTTGCAATTAAAGCGAATGAATATATACTATTCGATAGCAATCGGCTGTCGCCGAATGCTTTCTGCTGGGTCCTGCGGGAAGCTATATAGCTGACCGCTGCGGGGCCGGAAGTGGCCACTGCGCGGCCATTAGTGCTTGCTACGCGGCCATTGGTGTCGGCATTTGTCTATCAGCTGTACCGCCGCCGATAGTGGCCACTGCGCGGCTATTAGTGTCAGCGATTAGCTAAGGCCTATTGCCCGCTGTTTTTCATATGATTTGGTTATTTTTTGAATCTGGTAATTTCAAAACCACGCACTGCATACGGAGTTTTTGAGACAATCGTAATATAGATGGCACATCGCCGTGTATGCGTTCGAGTTGCTCGATGCGTTTTAAGCGCAATCGTAATATAGATGTTAGAGCATTTTCGACATTTAGGCATGAGTCTTCGATTATGAATTAAAAATTATTTTCAATGTTGTCAAATAGATTTTACGAGTATATGAGCCGTGGCCACTAAACAACCACTACCTTTGCAATTATTTATAGTTATTTTATCACTTTAAAAAAACAAGATAGAGTTGCAATTAATTTTTTATATTTTGTTGTATTTGGGCGAGGTTTAAATTCCTTGTTTTACGGATTTTTGTGGGCTTACAATAATTACACGGCTGGCACACAAATAAATACTCGTGTTTATCGTTTTATTATTGTGGATTCCGGTGTCCCGTTGTTTAAGGACACCTAGTCACCCCGGGGGTCCATGAATTTATCATGTATCTTGAGAAGAAATGTGTTTATGCTCAAATATTTTAATATCCTCTAATACTGGATGTGTTACCAAACTAGTTCCTTCAAAGGTCTGGCTGGCTCCATCAAGTAGTTTAGCATATTTATCAGATATGAATTCTGATTTTAATGGAAAAAGCCACATTTGCGAATATTTTAGCCTTTTCGTCATTCAGTTTTGCTAAGACCATTAAAATGCTTTGAATATGAATGGAATTTTTTTGTTGCCACCTGCTAATTATTTGTTAGGTACAATAAGGTAAAACGAGGTACAATACAATTATTACTCACTGTGTTACTTACCCTCGGGAACTGCTTTACCGATATCACCCCGATGCGATATATCGTACACTTGTAAGATATTAATTAAGATAAATTATAGAAGTCCCATAGAGACCAAGCTATTTATATGAGAAACGTTTATGGAAGTGTATGGAAGAGTAGCTTGTTGGTCTTGTGGTTAGGACACTGGCCTCGTGATCCAAAGGTTGCGGGTTCGATCCTCACTCCAGACTAGCAAGTTAGTCCTATTTTCATAGTACAAGCGCTTAGCTTAGTTTGAAAATAGTAAGAATATTGATGTGACACGTATTCCGTGTTCACATCTCTATTTTTTTTAAAAAAAAAAAAAAAAAAGTCTTTTCATTGGCTGGTCCAAGGCTTACGACCTGTATGAGCTGGCGTGATCACTCTACACAATGCAACGTTCACCAATTCCATTGTTCTTACGCATGATAACTGCATGCTGTTGTCATGCGTAAACGCTTGATCGGAACTCCACGCACTCCTGTGACGGTAATCAACTATTAATGAGGTCGCATTTAAAAAATATGTATCCATGACATATTTAATCTATGTTATGTAAAATGGAATATATATGTATTCGTCTCGGTATTGTTGCTATTGTCAACAATAATGTCAAATAATTTTATCTTTAATGTGGTTCTGCACTGTGACACTACTTCAAAATAAAATTTTCCTCTTCAATTTTGCCATTATCGAATTAGATTAAACTAATCCGATCAATAGCTTTGAGTAACTTGTTGGTGTAGTGGTCATGACACTCGCCTAGTAATCTGGTGGTTGGTGGTTCGGGCCCCATTCCAGGACACCAGCCTATTTTCATAGCACAAGTGTTTAGCTTATTTTGAAAATAGTAAGAATATAGATGTGACACGGATTTGGTGTTCGCATCTCTATTTAAAAAAAAAAATTTTTTGTCAATCACATAATTGACGCTAACCATTCTTTCGACAGTCACAAATCTAATCCACAAATCCACTCAATTAACTAATGAATGGATAATGAAGAATTTTGAAAACGTTGAAATCCTAAAAATTTATATTCTGAAAAGACACTTAAGAATAATATTAAATTTCAATCCACTTCTCCAATCCTAGAGTTGTTTCCGTTAATGACTAAAGAAATCCTCCCCAATGCATGGGCCACTTCCCTACCCGAATAGATTGATAAAAATTTGTAAAAAAGTTAGTTATTGATATACTTATAATGAGAAGGACTGCTCCTCTCGAAACTATAGTAGTATTGTGTATACATGTAGTGCAAAGTTTAAATAAAAATTATATTTTAAATTAATCCGATCAAATTTGTTCCAGGATACCGAGGCAAGGACTGCGAGGAGAACATCGACGACTGTCCCGGAAACCTTTGCCAAAACGGAGCCAGCTGCGTGGATGGGGTCAACAAGTACCACTGCAGGTGTCCGCCCACATTCTCGGGAGAACTGTGCGAGACTGACGTGGATGAATGCTCCCTAAGGTTAGAGTTTTTGCTCAAATTTTAATGCCACATTTATCTACAACACAGTATAGGAGACATGATGAGATTAATCTCACCACCATGTAAGTGTGTCAATCTGGAGATAAATGTTTCAGATTAGTAGAAATACACGAAACTCAAAACGTTATTTTTGAGTCTACTCGTTAAATTTACTTGAAAGTTAAACAGCAGAATGAAAAACAAGTGTTTAATTTCTGTGTGGTTTTTGAGTCCTACGTATCTTACCTCGGAAACAGTAAAAAAAGTGCATTATGACAATGAGATATCATGTCAGCTAAAACCATAGATAACTGAAAGTACTTATTCTGATAAGTTAGACACACAGAATGCATAAAATAACAAACTACTCCATTTAAGTGATACAGGGGAGATTAAAATTCACACATAACTGACAAATGAATCATCAATGGTCAATGAATTTGATATACAAAAAGTGAGGCACGAGACGCCGAATCTACGAGACTCGTACGTGGTGGCCTACGGAAGCCGATAGTTGTCTTTAGTCTCACGGGAGCTTTATTTAAAGTCTCGAGTATAATATCTCATAAAAATTACATCCATATAGACATGCGCCACAAGGACAGGTATACATGCTACAGCAGTTTAGTTCCAGATAGATTGTAATGTTATAATCCTTATTTTTATGTGTATACTTTTAATCCCTATATCGACTATTCCATCGATACATTGACCATATATCGAATACTCCCTAAGTAAACCAAGACATATACCAAAAATCAATTTTACGGGAGAGATGATTAAAGATTGGCTTTACAAAATTAGTGTATTTACATGTAAGTTTTTTTGTTCTGAAAAAAGTAAATAGATTTTTTTAAATATTCTATTGTGGAAAATTATATTTAGTTTGCCTAAAGACCGTTGATATATTATGTTGTTGCCTTTTTTCCGTCATTTTGCAAATGTTATAAATCAATTTATTTGTGTAATACAACGAAAAAAATATTCTGTTTTTACTCATCAATATATTTTTTTGATATCAGGCCAATGGTATGCCAGAATGGTGCCACTTGCACCAACACCATGGGTGGATACTCCTGCATCTGCGTTAACGGCTGGACTGGTCCCGACTGCTCCGTAAACATTGACGATTGCGCCGGTGCGGCGTGCTTTAACGGGGCTACATGTATCGACCGCGTCGGCTCTTTCTACTGCCGATGTACTCCTGGGAAAACAGGTATGGTTTATTTTTTTGTTTATTGTGTGGTGGGATTGAAAGAATCTCTCCTGGTTGAGAAACATCCGGAAGTGGACCAGTCTCCAAGATGAGAATCTCTTCCAAGTTGCCGAGGATGGAGTCTATATAATTTATTATTTTCAGTTGTCACCACCGCAGACTAGCAACTTCAATCATCATTGTTGAAACCTTTGAGTTTTATAAGATATAAAAGATAAATAAATCAAATAATATTTTTTCTAAACATTAGCAGAAGGTTTATATTTACAATATGTATTATATATTGTAGGATATAATATTGTATGGTGTAATAATTGTACAATATAATCTCTGGTTAAGGCAGATTTCTTGCTTAAACTGATGCAAATTTTAATTAGTTGTTGCATTTTAATATATATTTTTTAAACATTAAACAATTATTTTGATCAAACTTACAGACATATTACAGGAAATATGTACCAAAGTAATTCCCAGTTAAGATATATATTTTGTTATGCGGAACGTATGAGTGAGGAAAGGATGGTGAAGAAAATATGAGAGGTGAGTGTTGAAGGTAGCAGGAACAAAGGGTATCCATGAAAGACCTGGCATGATCAGATTAACCAAATATAGAGGCAGGCCCTGTTAAAACCGTCAATAATTGAAGAGAGTGCGTGAGAAAATGTATGAAAGAGGATGAGGCAAAAGTCCAGTACCAGGACAGAAAAAGTTCTATCCACTAGCGGAGAAACAGCATATTGGTTAGTACATCCCATCGAATTAGAAAATTACATCCTATCCTAGATACCGTACAAGAGTTCTTCCATTTTAA
>JADDOH010014996.1:0-17181 GCA_016648135.1 Agrypnia vestita
TTGATTCCCTCCGAATGGTTTTTAATAGTAAAGGGATCGATGAACTACTTATGAGATGGCAAAAGTGCATAGATAGCAATGGTACATACTTTGATTAAATAAATATATTATAATAAAAAAAATCGGCTTTATGTTCCTCCCATACTAAACGTCAATTTCATATGTAAGGACCTAATATTATAAACAGCGTAACCTTATATCTTATGTCTTAACTTACATATATTTTTCTTCAGTGTAGATACAAATAAGGGCCTGTCATTCTTTTTCAATGATGTTATTAACTCTTTTAATCAAGCCGGTGGCAAAAATCATAAATTGAAACCTGAGCAATCGCATTGAATAGTTTCATTATTTCCGATTTACGAGGAGTGGATATGACTAATATATGAAATCACCTGTGAAACTTTATTCTTTATTCAGACTAAATTAAATAATTGAAGAGTTCGTTCAGTGTGTCGCTGAATACTCAGGTCCTTATCAGGTTTCAATATAAGATCCTTCATTGAATAATACTCGTATGGTTTAAATAAAAACCCCTTTGTATCTATCGGAAAATTAAATTCACCAGTATATTTGAGTAAAATCAGTTCCTGCTTTTACCTGTTATTTTAAGCACTGTTCATATTATATTAGCAACCGAGAATAAATAAGCCTAAAAGTGTATAATATTACCATTCGCAGGATATAAAAAAGTATGGCATCACTAAGTAAAAGAGGCATTACTAAATAAGTTTTGTTTAGTAATTTAATTATCTATATTAGATGTTATTTTAATAGCGAATATACGATACGTTTATCCTTACATATTTATACATAATTGAATACCAAATTCAAATCCTTATTTAAAATCTATTTTCACTTCAACATTAAATTTCTCATTATTATATCAGATTTACTATCCTCGTTCTCAAACGTCGTTATTCGCGTACATATGTGCCTATGCCTACAAACGGTACAGAAAGTAGGTACCTCTAAATTTAGGCCCGAATTCAGAGTCATACTTAGATAATTTAAAGGTTTAGGTACGCCTTGAAAGTATTATTTTGAATTGAAAATTGCGCTTTTAAGGTGTAATTGATCTTTAAATCATCTATGATCATTACAAAAAAAATAATTGTTTACTTGTACGAATTCTTCATAGCAATTAAACTCATACATCATACAGGCACCTGCTACCATCTAACGTATTCATATTAATCTTAACCTTGATTCTTTTATTTATTTATTAATCAACGCCCTAGTGGGCTTATACAGCACAAGAAAGTTACAAGGATTTTTATAACTTAAAAATAAACAATATAAATAAAACATATTTAAGAGAAATGTATGTATATATATATAAGATTTGTTCCAGTAAAGGTTTTCACGGGTGTTAGAAATGTTAGTATAAATTTCTTTGGGGGTAACCCGCGTCAAAATTTGATCCTCAGAAGGATCATTCGTCAACCGACGTTTGGCCTGAATCACAACAGGCCTCTTCAGGGTGCCTTGTTAATAAATTTCCGTCACATTTCCGAGGGGCAGTGCGAGTACGTCCGTTCATATCGGAAGCTTATTACCAAGTGAAGTCTGACAAATCAAAATCTAAATTTGGGTACTTCGATCATTATTAGCCTTAATGGTTTTAGGGAATTTGTATTGAATATTGGGTATTGGAATAGAGGGCGTCCGCGAAAGACCTGGCATGATCAAATACAACAAGTGATTGAGGATGGCCCCGTTAAAAACCGCAACAACTGTAGAACTTGTATGAGAAGATGTATGAATGTGGCCGAAGCAAAAGTGGTGTGCCAGGATAGAAGAGTGTGGCGTTCAATCCTCTCTGCCTACTCCTGCGGGGAAACGGCGTGATGGTTAGTTAGGTATTTCCGGCCGTTGTTGGCCTTAAAGGCGTTTGACTGACTCCTTGTGATGCGCTTTGTATTCGATGGGTGTCTATTGTGTCGATATTTACCTGATCGTTGACATTAATTTTTTTGGGATATTGCTTTTATACATATACATATGTTGGATATAAAAGCAAACACAGCAATATCCAGTAAAAAAAGTGTTTTGAATACAGTCACTGAAGATTTCTAATTTAAAATGTACTGAATTTTATGTATCCTTATTTTATATATTCATCCCTTCGAAAATCATGTTTGCTATACATTTGTATACAATGTTTCCGATAAAATCTCGAATTCAGTATATTATAAATTAATAATCCTCGATAACTTCATCATTTTTGGATATTCCTGACTTTGATTTCATGTACAATCTTTAATTCACTACACCATCTGTACTTGTTATGTATTTGACTCCAGACGTAGATAATTAAATTAAAATGACGCATTTAATGCATTTTCGCCTCCTCAAACATACATCTAGAAAATTTTAATGTTTTTCACTCCATATGAAATAAGTATTTTAAACCATTTTAAGGAATCTCTCAGAAGCTTATTGATATGATAAATATTTTGACAACTAATTTATTCGACTCTTTGTTTATGGAACTCATCAGCGATACAAGCAAATAAGCGAACCAAACAAACGTATTGAAACATAAACACTTAACCGAAAAACATTCAATCCATTAATACACAAATCACTAATACTCAAACTACCAACATACAACGTTCCTACAATTGGTAATCTCATTGCGTTCCGATTTCAATCCACATTGGCTGAATAGTCATATATATATGTGTGTATGTTCAGAAATCAACAATAGTATTATTGAGGTGCTCATTGTGAATAGCGGATGCGGTCAGTTGCCATTTTAGTATATGTAAATATTTATAACGATACACGGATAAATAATATAAAAGTAATTTCACAACAAATCTTTCAAAAATTATTCCTTCATAAACAATAAAGAATTTATGAAAACAAAATTTTCAATAATTGTAAGATATTGCCATTAATAATTTAATTTTGGGAGAGTTGTATTTTGTTTTTGACATTTAGTAATTTATTGAAATGAGCAAAATCAAGAAGATAGATAATGTATTTTATTTTCGTTTTCATATTTCCGTTATATTAAAAGCAAAGTTAA
Source organism: Agrypnia vestita (assembly GCA_016648135.1). Classification (NCBI taxonomy): domain Eukaryota; kingdom Metazoa; phylum Arthropoda; class Insecta; order Trichoptera; family Phryganeidae; genus Agrypnia; species Agrypnia vestita. The sequence goes on from JADDOH010014996.1 coordinate 3,038, forward strand.
TCAATCAATATATATATGGAAAATGCTTATCAGAGTTTATTACATACAGATGGTCTGCGTCTGTATTTTTTCAACAATTTTAAGTTACTTTTACCTTTTGTTTTTCCTGCCTATCAAAGTTAAAACCTTTTGTGTGAGAAGCAGGATTTTTTAGGAGGAGACAGTTTTTAATACTTTTTGATAAGAGAGTTATTTATACAGGGTGTCCCGTATTTTGACGTCAAGCCGAAATCGGGTGATAAGCCAAGTCATAATAGTTATCAGAAAAATATTAAATTTTTTTTTAAAAAAACAGTCAGTTAAAACTGGGCAAAGTATTGATTTTGAATACTTACTTGGTTTGGTCAAAAAGTGACATTTTCTTCCAAGTTTACAGAAGTTTACAGAAGCATTATTCAGGATTACATAATAATAAAAAAATGAAGAAAAAAAGATTTGTAGCAACAGGAGTGAAAAGACCATCACAGGATGTAGATTTTTTTGATTTTTTTTAATGCTTATAATTTTTATGTTTATGTTTATGTTAATTTATAAAGCGCCATTTTTGCGTAAGAGATGCTTCAAGGGCGCTTTACAGGTGCGGTCAAAGTCTAAGTCATATGTTTAAAACACATGACTTAGATTTTTTAAAATATTTTTCTGATAACTATTATGACCATCGCCATCACCCGATTTCGGCTTGACGTCGAGATACGGGACACCCTGTATAACAGATGGTAAATTGATAAAAGAAATTATAATATTAATAATAAGATAAAATAATGTTTGAAATTACATATTTAAATATAGTTATTCAATAAAAAGTATTTTCAAAGAAATATAAACGTTCAACTTTTATTTTGAATATTTTGTAATTCCTTTATTATTTAAAAAAAATTGGTTATTTTAATATAATTTTGGCATATTATTATTTTATTTAGTATTTATACTATTTGTTTACAAAAATATGTTTATAAATACAGAATACAACAGTATAATAACTTTTAAAATTAATTAGCTATATATAATCACAGTTAGTCTGTCTAAATTAGGGATATTCAATTATTTCAATAGTAAATCCGTGAGACATGTTCTAGGTCTTTTTATATTATTTTTAAATCCGCAAGATTACTTTTGTATCTAAACCACCTCTTGCCCACCCCAAGCTATGATTCCGTATTATAATATGGATTATATAAAGGCACAATGTGTTATTCTTAATTTAATACACAACTAACTGATTGGCCCGGATTCGCTTGGGATCATAATTCGGCAAGCATAGAATTGTGTTGATGTCTCTTTTTTGCTGGTTTCGGCACCTGTGACTGGATTGCCTTGCTGGATTTTAGCGCACAATAATAACACTCTAGAAAGAACCTTCTAAAACTATCTAGAGCAACTTTCAAAATCTTATAGAACTTTCTGGAATCTTCTAGAACTTTCCGGAACCTTCTAAAGCATTATAATTCAGAATATTTTGAGTTTGTTCAAATCTTTCAGAACAGTGCTGGATTTATGTCACAGAGACATTATTAATCAATTAATGTATATTATAGATATCTCACAGAGACGAAACTGTATTAATTATGGGAAAGTAGGTATAGAAGTCATTTTGGGTGTAACAGGACTTATGACCTGTCTTTTTATTGGTTGGCTTAAGTGATCACTTTACACAATTGTAACATTCACCATTTCCACCCATGATAGAATATACCATGCTTATTCATTTTTTTTTGGAAGTTGTATATATGTTCAAATTGCATGAAGCTTTCATATATGAGTTGTAAGCGCTTTTTTGCATGCGGCCTGTACAAAGCCATTTTGATTCCCCTAAATCCCCACAGATGTCGCTAATGAGAAAATCTACAATTGATTTTACGGAATTTTGAAGGCAATATACTTTTATTATGTGTAATGAAATTCATCCGAATACTTGCATTACACTAGGATACGCCAGGAAATATTATTTCCAATTTTTGTTAAATTCCTTTTTGACCAGTATTTACAATTCAGAATATTTTGAGTTTGTTCAAATCTTTCAGAACAGTGCTGGATTTATGTCACAGAGTCATTATTAATCAATTAGTGTATATTATAGATATCTCACAGAGACGAAACTGTATTAATTATGGGAAAGTAGGTATAGAAGTCATTTTGGGGGTGTACACAGGACTTATGACCTGTCTTTTTATGGTTGGCTTAAGTGATCACTTTACACAATTGTAACATTCGCCATTTCCACCCATGATAGAATATACCATGCTTATTCATTTTTTGGAAGTTGTATATATGTTCAAATTGCGTGGAAAGCTTTCATATATGAGTTGTAAGCGCCTTTTCCATGCGGCCTGTACAAAGCCATTTTCATTCCCCTAAATCCCCACAGATGTCGCTAATGAGAAAATCTACAATTGATTTACGGAATTTTGGGAGCAATATACTTTATTGTGTGTAATGAAATTCATCCGAATACTTGCATTACACTAGGATACGCCAGGAAATATTATTTCCAATTTTTGTTAAATTCCTTTTTTACCAGTATTTACAATTCAGAATATTTTTGAGTTTGTTCAAATCTTTCAGAACAGTGCTGGATTTATGTCACAGAGACATTATTAATCAATTAGTGTATATTATAGATATCTCACAGAGACGAAACTGTATTAATTATGGGAAAGTAGGTATAGAAGTCATTTGGGTGTAACAGGACTTATGACCTGTCTTTTTATGGTTGGCTTAAGTGATCACTTTACACAATTGTAACATTCACCATTTCCACCCATGATAGAATATACCATAAAAACCATACCATATACCATAAATTAAGCCAACCATAAAAAGACAGGTCATAAGTCCTGTTACACCCAAATGACTTCTATACCTACTTTCCCATAATTAATACAGTTTCGTCTCTGTGAGATATCTATAATATACACTAATTGTGTTGATCTTAGTGGTTGTTGTATTGAAGATGTCGAGTTCACTGAAAAATGTGTTAAAATACGGTGAGGCTCTGTAGAAGAATGAATTCTATTTAGAGTTTGTGTGGCAGTGTGGGAGATTGAATGTGACGTTAGTTCTGGTAGATCTTGATGGCACGCAAATGGTTAATCAACTAAGTAGGTCAGGGCAGTCTACTGTTGAGTTTGTTATTTTGTAAAGGAAAATGACGTCGTTTATATCTATTCGAGTATGTAAGTGTCGAATGTTGAAGAAGTTGGAAGACTCAGCAAAACTAGTTTGAGTTCGACAGCTACAAAGGTTTAAATATTTCATGTATATTCTGTATTTTTTCAATCCTGTCTATATGAATGCTGTATGTAGGATTCCAAACTTGAGAGGCATATTCAACTATAGACCGGACATATGAGAAGTCTTCATTGTGGTGAGATTATTGAATTGTTTATATACTCGAAGGATGAAGCCCAATATTTTAGTTGCTTTGGATTACGTGTATAGCTTTGGTAACGTGGTCGGTGTGTCTATAGAAAAGTAATTTTGAGTCTAGTAGAATCCCAATATCTCTGATTTTGGAGATTTTCATTTGATAACATATATAAGGAAAAGTATACAACTATACATATACATGTACAGTTGTATACCTTATATATGTTATCAAATGTTGTGAGAAATTTGTTTCTGAAATAATATTCCCACGTATCAACAGTGTCGGTTCCGGAGTATTGTATTGTTTTTAGCGAAATTTAAAATAAATTAAATTTTAATAAATATTATTATTAAGTTCTACGGGTTAAGTATTTTTATGTGTTACAGCTGTTTCGGCTTGTAAGGCCATTATCAAACAGTGGATATACCACGTACAAACGACTTATTTATGCAATTTTAAGTTACCCCTTCCCATTTAGAGTAATTAGATATTTGTGGTGAAGCCCTGTAGTAATGTACGTTTTTTCCCGGGCACTTATCATTAAAGGTGCCTCGGTTAACGTTATGCTTAATTATCAAAATTCCCCGTTTTCTGTAAGTGTTATTTATAAATATTATTTTAATTTATGTCCTTGATTATTGGTTTTTTTAAAATATTTAGAAGTGGAGAGAAGATCATTTTTTGTTGATTATTTAAAAGTTTAATATTTGGATCCTTTTTATATTTATTTATTTCTAGTTGCTCAAGTAAATTCATCCTAAAACCTTTTGTTTCTATATGTAAAGGTTTTGGTTCGTTATCACCTTGCGGGACGTGGTTTTCATTTAATAAATGGGCCGCAAATTTTGACTCTAAATTTTTATTTTTATAGCAGCGCATGTGTTCCGCGAATCTAGTTAAAAAAGACCTTCCCGTTTGTCCTATTTAAAGCAAAACACCTAAATTAGAAAACAGTGGCATATACAAATTAACATGTAATCATAAAGATTGCAATGCCACATATATAGGACAAACGGGAAGGTCTTTTTTAACTAGATTCGCGGAACACATGCGCTGCTATAAAAATAAAAATTTAGAGTCAAAATTTGCGGCCCATTTATTAAATGAAAACCACGTCCCGCAAGGTGATAACGAACCAAAACCTTTACATATAGAAACAAAAGGTTTTAGGATGAATTTACTTGAGCAACTAGAAATAAATAAATATAAAAAGGATCCAAATATTAAACTTTTAAATAATCAACAAAAAATGATCTTCTCTCCACTTCTAAATATTTTTAAAAAACCAATAATCAAGGACATAAATTAAAATAATATTTATAAATAACACTTGCAGAAAACGGGGAATTTTGATAATTAAGCATAACGTTAACCGAGGCACCTTTAATGATAAGTGCCCGGGAAAAAACGTACATTACTACAGGGCTTCACCACAAATATCTAATTACTCTAAATGGGAAGGGGTAACTTAAAATTGCATAAATAAGTCGTTTGTACGTGGTATATCCACTGTTTGATAATGGCCTTACAAGCCGAAACAGCTGTAACACATAAAAATACTTAACCCGTAGAACTTAATAATAATATTTATTAAAATTTAATTTATTTTAAATTTCGCTAAAAATAAATATGGAGTTCTACAAATTAAACACAAAAACCATAAATAAATTAATATATTGTATTGTTGTTTGCCAAGATTTTCTTAATAAAATTTTTGAACTGATTTAGACTGGTTTGATCTGGAACTGAATAATTAAGAACTGAAAAGGTTTTCAATTTTAATTGAATTACATCTTTAAAAATTGTAGCTTCAAAATGCCTAAATTTGTTACTAATTGTTGCCATCTTCATAGTTGAATAAAGACTCTTAATAAATGTTGACTTTTCTCAATTTTTGTGATGTTTTCTGACTACATACTTTCTTTTCGAAGTTTTTCTGTGCTCTCTAACATTTTTAAATATGGATATATAAATCTATAAGAATGTGAATGCACAAATAGAAGAATTCATATTATGTATTGATTTATCCATTAAAATTTATAGATATGTATAATATATGCTGCCAATTTTTTCTGAACATGGTCGTGCTGTAAAGTTTTTCCATATTGTTTATGACCGCTCCTTGTCAGTGGTTTATGGTATAAATTATTTCAGTGGAACCAATGAGTTCCCAAGTTTTTTTCTCTTTGTTTTTACAGTTTCTTCCTTTGTGTTTGATGAAACATGTTTGTTTTTACAGTTTCTCCCTTTGTGTTTGATGAATCATGTTTGATGAAACACATGTCATGTGTGTACTCATGCACATGTGTGTACTCATGCACATGCGGTAGAATCACGTGTGTACTAATGCACATGCGGTAGAAGGTAGAAGTTATATTTAAAAAATCTTTGAGTAACGATTGCGAGAAGACTAAATTAAGTGAATGTTAAAGTGGAAGTGTGGTGAAGCCTGGAATTATCTGTACTTTATGTAATAGGAAACAGTTAATCAAAAATAGTTATTTTCTTTAAAAAAGTAAATAAATTCAATAGTATTATTTTTATAGTATTGTAGTTAACTCAGTAAAAGTAAATATTAGGTCCTTACATATGAAATTGGCGTTTAGTATGGGAGGAACATAACGCCGATTTTTTTTATTATAATATATTTATTTAATCAAAGTATGTACCATTGCTATCTATGCACTTTTGCCATCTCATAGGTAGTTCATCGATCCCTTTACTAAAAAAACCATTCGGACGGGAATCAATAAAATCTTTGAAGGCGGTTTGGACTGCCCCATCGGAGTTGAATTTTTTCCTTTGCAAGAAGTTATCCAAATTTCGAAAAAAATGGTAATCTGTTGGGGCAAGGTCCGGAGAGTACGGTGGATGTCTTAGACATTCCAATTGAAGCTCCTCTAATTTGGTAGCCGTCTGTTGTGCAGTGTGTGGTCTAGCGTTATCATGAAGCAGCAGTGGCCTAGAGCGATTAACCAGCCTCGGTTGTTTAGCAGCTAGCTTTTCCATCATGGTTTGCAGTTGCTAACAATAGACATCTGCCGTAATCGTCTGGCCAGATTTAAGAAAGCTGTAGTGAACGACACCAGCACTAGTCCACCAAACGCTCACAAGTAACTTTTTTTGGAGTCAATTTTCGCTTGGGGCATGGTTTGGCTGGTTCGGCAGGGTTCAGCCATTGCGATGAGCGCTTCCGATTATCGTACAGGATCCACTTTTCATCACAAGTAATGATTCGATTTAAAATCCCTTCATTATTGTGCCGGTTGAGTAATGCAACGCAGCAGTCAACGCGCGTTTGTTGATTTGCTTCACTCAATTCGTGAGGTACCCACCTTTCAAGCTTTTTCACCTTACCAATTTGCTTCAAGTGGATTAAAACAGTTTTATCACTAACACCGCAGCCTGCAGCTAACTCGGATGTGGTTTGCGATGGATCCGCTTCCACAATAGCCTTCAATTCTTCATTATCAACTTTGGCCTCCGGCCGTCCACGGGGCTTATTCTGCAGGTCGAAATTTCCAGAACGAAAACGTTTTAACCAAAAACGCACTGTGTTTTATTTTGCGGCACCGTCGCCATACACATCATTAATCCTTCGAGCCGTTTCTGCAGCACTGGTGCCACGGTGGAACTCGTACTCGTAAATAACGCGATATTTCAAGTTTTTCATTTTGTAAACTGAGTGACACAAAGAAAAAAACAATTGAGGAAAAAACTAATGAATTATAATTTTCAAAACACAAATACGTGAGTAAATAGCTGTATAAATTTGGATTTGGAATTCCTAACCACAGAGAAGATATTTGAGATCAAATTTGCCAGTACGGCAAAACGCCAATTTCATATGTAAGGACCTAATATTATTAAAATTATGCTTGTGATTTTTCACAAGTATGTATATGGCTAGTATGTAATATACATATATATCTTCCTTTTCTTCTCCATTTCTTTTATTAGATTCTTGATTTGTATTGACAGGTCAGTCTTGGTCTTGTGACGAGGACGTTCAGCTTTCTCTCCGTCTCTTTGGTGGTCGGCGCCCCTCTGGAATCCCGTGCATCACGGCTCTGGGAAGTCTCGTCTGCTCCATTCTCTCGACATGGTCCCTCCAGAAACGCCTTCTCTGCCTGCTCCATTTTACAATGTCTTGTATGTCGCAGGTTCTGCGGAATTCCATACTCTGTCTCTAAGGGTCTTGCCCGCAATGGGTCTTAGGGTCTCCATCTCGGTAGTTCTGAGGAGGTATTTAGTTCTCACCGTGTCCGCTCTTGCTTTGATACCGTATATCATGATAGGTCTTAAGCATGTTTTATATATTTAGACTTTGCTTTCCACTAGCATATGCTTATTGGCCCATACAGTGTCTCTTAAGCATCCGGAGATAACCGCTGCTTTGTTTGTCTGCTCTTTGACTTCGTTGTGCAGATCGCTTGTAGCTAAGTATTTCCACCCCAAGGTACTTAAATTTCATAACCTTTTATGTTCTATGGGTTTATTGTCTACGACCAGTTTACATCTTCGAGTTTGTCTAGATATTGTACGACACTTAGTTTTCTTGACTGTCACAATCATGTTGTACTTCCTGCATGCAAGATGAAAATTTTAAAGCATTGTTCCGTACAGAATACGCGGATTGAAGAATGCGCAGGTCTCCCGTACTAGGTTTGCAGAACAGACCAAAACTGTACAGCGGTAATCGTAAAAACCCGCTGACAGTGGTAGTTCTGGAATTCATAATAAAGTGAATTTGTTTGAGTTGCCAAATCATAGAAATCCAATGAAGCCAAAATCCAAGTCCAAGAACAGTAAGTATAGCTGAGTCAAAGCAGGTGATGAATTAAAAGGCAGAAGAAATGTTCCAGATGGCGTAAAACGGCACAGAACGGAATGATTCCAGCCCGCCGGCAAAAAGGTGGTATACAAAAACGTGGTACCCCCCGGATTGTTTTCCGGGAGCCAATCACAGAGCGGTTTATTCGGTGCCGGCCAAACGCTGGTTCACTTAAAAAACCGCCCGGAAAGTTTTATTTACAAATTTCAAAAATTTATTTAAATTATTACACCACCCCCTCGGGGTTTTGATTATGTCGTTTACATAGTACTATGTCTATCCTATAGTATGACATAATCGCCTGGACATGCAAGATCAAAGTTAATTTATTAATAAAAAATATATACCGATCACATTGGTATTTGCTCAGAACATTTCACAATTAAATTTGTCAAAATTGTTAACTATTGTTTATACATTTTCGCCAGTACAATCCACAAAGTACCCACATGGGCGTAACTTTTGATAATAGTTTTAGTTATGTACAATGTAATTTCAGTCACTTACAAGCTTTTCAAGTGGGTCGCAAAAAATTAATTTCTTTATTTATTTCATGACAATTTAAATATGTAAAACAGATAGATTTTCACATAAGGAATACAATAAAAAAAGGTTTCAAATCAATCCGACTGCTGTAGCGGTCGTAGTGTAGTTTTGAAGTTTTGACTGAAAAAGCGATTACGTAAAAAATGTGAAAAATTTCAAATGTATTTTTGCTTGATATTTTGTCGGAATTTAATTTAAAAGATGTTTTTTGGCAAAAATATCATTGTCTGTTGCCAATTTCATAGCGAAAACTCCTGTTTTTTGTGAATACAATAAACCGATTTTCGGCTGAAAACTCTCTTTTTTGTCAATGCAAAAACCGTTTTTCGGTGGCTGTTGCGCCTAATAAATACTCTCAGTATTCATAAATGTCTGTAGATCCCTCCGAGATCTTACGAGACCGAACTTTGCGGCTGTCGGATTCAACCGGTCTGCAGCCCGATTTTTCCTTCGCACACTCAGGCTCTGTCTTCGGGTACATATTTTGAAATATTTAAAAATATTTAATAATTCTGTCTTTCAGGCCATACAGTTAGCCGTCGGAAATATTCAATAATATTTCCTACATCTGTCTTTACGCCATACAGCTGGCCGTCACTCATCACCCCGGTCCATCGCAATCGCAACAGCGCGATTTTCTCATTTATTAAAATAAACATGTGACAAAAATCCATAAATACATGTCTATATTTAGGTCTTTACAATAATATGTAATAATCAAAAACATGTCACAACCATTTTTTATTTCATTAAATCTCATATATAAATTTGTTCACAAATTCATCGAGGCATAGGCACCGTCTTTACGGTCCTCAGGGTGGTGATGACGCACCGGCGTCCTGCCCGGTCGCCTGCGATTAAAATGATCTCACGGGTCCGCTACGAGCGGCGACCGCAGCGAGCCATGGAGCTCGACAATACCATCTTCTTTGAAAGGGCCCTTTTCAGGGCCATCATTTATCCTATCCGTTACAAGCATTCTCTGTAAGTCATCTTCGTTTTCAGCCAGTATAGTAGCATCGTCAGCGTAACACACTACATTAATGATTTTATCCCCCATCCTGTACCCGAGTCCGTGAGCTGTCACTATTATTTCGTCCATAATCAAGTGAATATGAACAAAAATGGGCTAAGACTATCACTGTTCGTATTTCCCTGAAAAGTTCATCATCCACTTGTACAGTTTTTATTAATGAGGGTGATTTTCCCTTATTCACCAAAATATCTACAATATCGCCGAGTACCACTCTGTCGAATCAGGTATATATATATATATGTAATATATTTTTGATGGTCTAAGGAGAACCGAAGATTGCTAAGTCAGTTAGTCGCTGCGTTGCTCTACTGCACGACTGGGGTTCAAGCCCCGCTCCAGCCGTGTGTAATTTTGTTTTTTATTTTTGAATTCAAATGAAATTATTATATTTAGAAATTAATGGAACAGTAAATAATAATCAAATACATTTCATGGCATTTTCGCTACATGTTTTTGCTACATGATTTTGCCACATGATTTCACTATATGCTTCTCCTATATGCGCTCACCGCACTTGCGCAACTTAATTTTAATAAAAATTTTACCCTGACTGCCAAAAGAAGATAACTTCAAAAAATGCACACAAAGTGTCCCCTTGATTTTCTGGTAGAAGATTTATATGTGTTATATTACTTTTGGTGATTAAATTTTCGTGATCGCTTCTTAATATAAAGTAATTCAGATATATTGATATATCCAAACCAATTATATGGATACCTTAGTATTTTTAATATGTTGGCAGATACATCAAATTTAAAATGTATGCTTGAAATACTGTTTTACTATGAAGTTTTTCATTTGCATTTATTTAGCTGCGTTTACATTTACTCCTTTCCCACATCTTTTAAAAATTTACTAGTGAAGTGTTTTTTGTGTGATTACTCATTTATTCATCTATTCTGGAGGACTACATTAAACCTTGCAAGAAAATCTGGTTCAAACTTCTGCAAAATAGAATAAAGAAGACTGAAATAAGTTTTTGCCACTAGCAACAAAACATCATCAGATTATATCGAGGGTAGAAAGCCAAAACGGCGTTAGTGATTATTTCGAACTTTACAGTTATATATAACTAACACTACAATTCGAAATAATACTTTAAAGTTCTGTCAATCTGATTTTGTCAATATTTATTTTATTATTAAACAATTTCCATATTTGTTAATCCAAAATATATGGAAATCGTTTATTAATAAAAGTATCATAACATCCCCATGTTCATATGAAGGTAACGTTTGGTTTAGTCTGTAAATTGATAAAATGCATAGGATGGCTGTATTATATGGCTGGCTAATATGCTATATGGTAAAGCTCATATTTGTGGTATCATGATGAGTGCATATGTAAAATTGCTTAAAAAACATTCAAAGAGGTTTCGGGAGTGGAGGTATTATCAAATATTGATATTGATAAATAAAATCACTCACTACATCTAATATTCTCTTCCTTCACTTCTATTCTGGCTCCAATCCCTTTCCCTCCCATCCCTATTCCCATGTTACTATCAAAACTCATTAATTTAACCAATTTCTTCATTTATTACCATTATTTTACTTGAATATTATTTGTTGATTACTATAATATAAATTCTCTTAGCTTTCAAATATTCTCTTATCCAACATAGTACTTAATTTACTACGCCTTAAACATCTGTGAATCTTTGTATTTGGTTTGTACAATGTACACTTAATAAATAAACAAATAAGTAAACTAATCCTTTTATCATTTTTTAAATCAATTTTCATCATTTAGACAGCAAAAACTCATATAAGTATATCAAAAATCCCTTCTTATTAAATTTTATACTGATAAAACAATGTACATAATTCAAAGTCATGTTTAAAGATCTCAGACAGTAGATTAGATATAAGATATGTGGATTAGATAGTTCCAAAAGAATTGATGTGTTGGTTACCAATGGTTTACCACAACACCACAGCCGATGACATAGACATTTTTTTTTTGGTAAAGTTGATGACATATTCAAAAACAAATGAAAACAAGCAGTAACCAAAAACATTAAGAAATTTGTGGTGTGATCGTCTTTCAAGAGTTAATTATTTATTTTTAAATAGATATCAAATACATTTCCCATGAGCCACGAGCTTGCTTGACCTCTTCATACCTAGGTGAGTGTCTACTACTAGATCACTATTATATACTAGCTGTAAGTCTATAAAAAATCTCGGTAATTTGTTAATTGTATGTTCACTAATGATATTAATACTTTACAAGGGATTTGAAGATCTGCAATACTGTATTAGAAACAGTACGACTGATAAAAGTGGACTTTTAAGTGCAATCGTAAAAATCCAGATTAAGTTAATTAACTATTATTAAAAAATACTACACACTCATTCCCCAGTTAGTTAATGTTGAAGTATATAGTATATATCTTTCTTCTAAGACCTTTAACTTCTTTTCTGACCAAAAAGTTCTCACTTTTTATTCTATATCAGTGGTCAGTTCCTAGCGTTGCCCTGGATACGGGGTGGTAGTTAAGAGATGAGAGGGGGAAAATAAACTCACTCCAAAACAAATAATATGCGTTTGTTTTGGAGTGACTTTATTTTTTCAGGGTCCTAGTGTGACCTGAACAAAATTGGAAAAAGGATGGAATTCAATTTATCACAAAAACAGCCAAGGGGTGGGGGGGTGTTTATTAAAGAATAACCATCTACAGTTACAAAAGGATTAGATCGGGCAATGGGATAAATTAAGTTAAAAATATTGAAAAAAAAATGCTACCTTTGAAATTGTTTATTTCCATAATTATCTACATTTTTTATATTTAAGTGTTCAAACATCTTCGACTTAAATTCGTAAAATTTATAATCCCCTGAAGTATTGTAGACTAGGCCTGAAAGACCCTGTTTACAGTCAAATGCAAAATCATGTTTATATTAAGTTTTGTATGTACCATATGTAATGAAATTTCGGAAAAGTCACTCAAGTTTGTATTCTCGGAAATACATACATATGACTTAAAACACATATTTCAATTATTTTATTTAACTAGTAGCCATTTTACGACATATATATTTTTTGATGTTATATTATTCTTAATGCAAAACTGTGATTAAAATAATCGCAATCATTATCGGCCGTTTCTCTCCATTACTAGATGCAGGTCTCTTATTATTTGCTCATTTGCTATTATGTATCACCGTGGAATGGTTTTAGTTCAGTGGGTTTAAGGGTGGCTTATCGGCCTCTTGATTCCCCTCGGGCACTATTGCATGTACTAAATAGAATTTCTAAATACTATTTAAGAAAAAAATTGTTAGAATTAAATACAAATAAACAAATATTTTTCATTCCTGTTGACCTGGCATCCGAGCTGACATGCTCGTGTCCACCCATCACATCTTGGATTTGCCGACGCTCTGTCTTCCTTCAAGGCTTTTGAGTTGAATAGGACATTGGAGAAATCCAATATCCAGCCCATTTCAGTAAATTTATTATTATTTTATTCTATAATTCACTAGCTGGAGTTTTTCACTGCCTCAATTACCACTATTGGATGAATCAAAATATATTATTAACCCCTATTCTCAGGATAGCAGGATTGTTGTAACTGATGATTGTTATCCCAGCTCGAAATAGACGGGATGTACTTATTTATGTATGTGGAAAGTTTCAACGAGAAATGTCAAGATATGGGTTAAATGATATCATCATAGTGGCAATATTAGCTACAATTAAATGTTTCCCTACTTTGGATGTAGAATTTATATGTATACATATGTGAAACAAACTAATTTCCATTAGCTTTTTAATAATATTAGTATTTATTATAAATATCATCATGTCAAAATTGATGAAGCATATTATCCTAATAATGATAATTTGGTTGTATGTCTGTCTGTTTGTCCGTAACATCCTATAACGTCCGTAACTTTTTTATATATTTTTTTTCCTTTTTTCTTTTTCTTTTTTTCAAACTTATTCTTAAGAAACCAACAAGTATAATTATAGTCATGACATGATATACATGTGGTTTTAGTCCCCATCCCATCTTCCCCTTGAATTTTTTTAAATTGATTTTTTTTTTCTCCTTATTTTTATAAATTTTTCTATCAATTGAAGAAATAGTTTTCACTATTTTAATTCTATAAAAAATACTTAATATTAATTTTCATCTCCTCATTTTTATCATTTTTCTATCAATGGAAGATAAAGTTTTTACCACTTTCATTCTATAAAAACATTAATTTCCATCACTTAACGTGCCATGCATCATCATTGTTAATTCAGAGAAAACATATAATTGGTCGAATTTGTTTTATAATAATAATAATTTTGAGACAAACTATTTTTGAAAATTAATAAATAATTACTTTTTATCTTTATTAATACCT
>JADDOH010014998.1:0-31657 GCA_016648135.1 Agrypnia vestita
CTGCCCGTAATACAGGTGTGTATTTTTGCATTTCGGGCGCCGTGCGAATCCGTTTCAGTGGAGCAGCTAACTGTCCCTTCGTACTAGCCCGAGCGCGAAAGTCGAACTTGTTAAACCTTAAACCCTCAAACGTCTCCGGTCTATTTCGTGAACGCTCGCAGTCGGGCGGAACATGACCCGGGACGGTACTGTATGGGGAACCGTGTCGCGCGTGCTCTCCCATTACACAGCGCTCGCAAACCCGGCGGCTTTGGCCGTGTTCGGTGGTATATTTGCGAAACACAAACACAAATGCAATAATTAAAAACCTTTCAAACGTGAATCGTTTGAATCCTAACTACATATTTGTTATACTGCGATCCGCAAATCCCGATGGTCTTTTTTAGATTGTGACGGTGGCTTACTTGTGAGATCGCATTCAAACAATTATTAAAATATTTTTCAAATGTGAATCATTTGAATTCAAACCACATAAAATGAATGAGATATGAAATAAATCACATATTCTATAAAATGGAGCAATACTTTTACAAAGAAACAGGCATTCCAAAATCGAACTAATATATCACAAGGACCAAAATTACTACAATAATTTTCGTTCACAAAATATTAAATAATAAAAATGCCAACTGCCTATATGACAAACAACCTAAAGAAATTTCTAATACCTAGTATCACGTTTGTCTACAAATCTCAGTACGTGGTTCACATAGATGCTTAATCTTTTTTCTTTGATGTCACGGACCGTGGTCCGCAATTGTTTAAATAAAACCGCTTTTATAATCAAATATTTTCTTTCATTTATAATATTAACTAAACCAAAATGATTTTATTACTATGCAAATGAGTCCAACGAATACGCTCCTGTCTGGTCACCGGCACCACTGTAATGATCCAAGTAGATAGAGGGTATCCTAATCAAATCGAGCAGACTGTATTTAATGTCGAAATGATGTTCAATTAATATTATAAAGCATTTTATTGTATTTCAATATAAATCGTTCTCCTGGTCACGGCACCACTGTGATGTGCCACGTAGATAGAGGGGTCCTAATCATAAGACGGTATTTCTAGAGATGCTTTCTATTATATGAAAAATATTATTCAGTCGTAAAATAGTTGACGCGAGTTTAATTTTATTATTATATTTTTCATTTCGACCTCCTGGTCGCGGACAACCACTGTGGTGGACCAGTTAGATAGTAGGGCATCGCGGCCTTGATACATTTAATAATAATTTAGTATAGCTCCTGGTCCGGCACCAGAGTTAGACATCACATGGGGTGTGTGTTGAATATATAAGGCGAAGCAAATCTATAATACAAATCATTCCATTGCAACTCAATGTAAATCATATTCTTTTACGGCTAACGATGTAAGATGACCCTAATGTGGGTCCTACTAAATAATGAAGGTTAGTAAGTAGCAAAACGTCGCGTTCAAAATACAATATATTGGATTATTAAATATTTCATTATTCTTATATGTGAGCGCGCGCGATCGAGCGGCAGGATGCAACCGGTCGACTTCAACCATATGATGTAACGATACAGTTGTTAAAAATTAAATATTCAATACAGAAATATTACTACTACTAAAATTCAACTTTTCATATGAAATAATGTTCTATACTATCAGAAATTGTTCTATACGATAAATTAACTAAAATACGTATTAACTGAAAATAATATTAAATAATAAAAATTTCATTGCAATGAATAAAGTCATTTGCCGTATGATGTTAGTGAAAATAGTTGTATGGCTCGGGTGGCAACGGCTGAGGTCGACAGATACGCTGTAGCTATAAAAGGATCGCGGAATAAAATATTATACCTTCTTGAAATATTATAAATAATGTATTCTATACAATATTAATACTCTGCGTGTGCTACCTATACATTTAACTAAAATATATATTATTAACTGGAAATAATTATTCTGTGAAAATTGCGCTTTTGAATGCAATATTAACTAAAATATTTCTAACATCTTGGGTTCGCATACTATATTGAAAATACCTAATGCCCTTTGCATTTACTAAGTATATTACCTAAATAGCCACAGCTATACCATCCTGTCCGTCAGGGACTAAACATAAAACATAGTTATATTTCTAAAAGTGCTACCTCTTACGCGACAAAAATACCTATTGCAGTCGGGCTATGAATATGAACTATTTCCGCCTCATAATGGCGCCTGGAACCAATACTAAAAACCTCACTAGGAATAATAAATGCGACTAAATCTCGATAAATACAATATATACTATTCGTAATACGTCGTTGAATTGGCACATGATTCGTCTAATGGATGAAGGACCCCGTTGTGTATCGTAATAACTTCAAATTCTTTTATAGGAGCAGTGTGGAAACAATTGCATAATATTACGTAATAAAAACATCTAACGAACCTAATAATCGATACATTTATGTTACAATAAAATACATACACTAGAAAGAATTCGTGTATTAGAAATAAAACATTTTCGATTTGAGACAAACCGGTAAAATCGTTCGTACGGCGCAAAGGGAAAAATTCACACATATTAAATAACACTGAAATTAATAATTATAAACACTTTGTATTAGCAAATTCTTACCTTGAATGGTTTCGTTCTAGACGTGCATGAATCTGTTCATATTAATTCCATGGGAAAATAATACATATATTTTCTATCTACGAAATAAGACATTTTTGAAGCGAAACTTCTTTATAAATAAGTAGATAAGGTCTCGGGGATGGTTTGTTCGAAAGGATTCTACAACAGCCCGTGAGTTTATATGAAATAATAGTTTCTTTGAATGCTAAATTTTGGTTTTTTAAACCCTCAGCATCTCTGCTGAGAGGGGTAGAGGCTCCGCGCCCGCCTAAACCCGGTGGCCGACTTCCTATGTGACTAAACGGCCCCCCTTGTTCCTCCGGAACTTACTGCATCCCGAGACTCTATCTCTTCTTTACGAGATGTGATCCTGTGACGCCTCTCTTTTAGGCTTATAATTGAGAAGGCCGTACTCTTTTGGTACGAGTTTCTGATGATGTGTGTTGTCTTGAGGCGCCTTTCTTTTAGGCCGGTGTTTGAAGAATCATGTACTCTTTTGGTACGAATTGATGACGACATTAGCCTCCTTTGCGGGCATAGTCAGCGATGTTACAAATTATTGTGCAATCTCATTATGCCTTTTCAGAGCGGCGTCCCACGATTCTGCATCTTGCAACATTTACTTTGGACAAATGTTAGAGTGTTAGTAACATATTTATAATATCCCAGCTATTCCATATGAGTGAATGATTTTTATATTTATTCTGGCCCTGTCTTTCTTACAGAGGACGAAATAGAAGTTAACGTTTTCTATCAAGGTTTTACAGCATTCAAGCATGGAAATCCTTCCAAAGACAAGGGAACCTTTTTGTTGGTTTAAGTAGTTTGCGCCAGATGAGGTTAGGTGGTCGGTTTATTGACGACCCCGAGCAACAAGGAGGACCCCGCCTTTAAGGGGCCCTGCAGGGGCTTGTGCGGGTTCCACGCCCAAGTGCCGTCAATCATCCACCCCTCAGCCAGCTAGGCTAACACAAACCAGATATCCCCAATCTTTAGTTAGATCTCCCCATTCTGTCCTTTACTCGTCATTCTGAAGCTACTTGTTAAGCCAGATGTACCGAGGTACTCAAATCAGAAAGACTTGGCTGAAGACCGGATTGCGCAATACTTATGCAACACAATTATTATAAGGCTACTAAGCATTTCTTATAGAATTACGTGTATTCAATTATTAGTAAAAATAGTTTGAAAATCCCCATACTTTAAAATATATTCGTTCGGAAGAATTTCTCGTACGATTTTGATTGATATCTGGTTATGCAATACATAACGCGTCGACAATATTATGAATCTATTACGCACTGCTTATAGAGCTCCGTAAAATCAATTGTTAATACAAATGGTATGAAAATCCCCATGCATCAAAATATATTCGTTTGGGAGATATTCCCGTACGAATTGAGCCAAGATCACACAAGAAATCGTGATATTAATTATACATAATTGCTCCGATTTTAAATCTTCCCAAAATAAATACATTTCAATAGTGAAAATAATTAATCGATAGATAATATAAATGTGTTCCTTAGCTGTTACACAGTGGCGGTATGATCCTCTCTGGTACTGATGAATGGTAGATTCCTCCATACGTCCGGGCAGCAACTCCGTCCGCAAATGCTGTTCTGGAACTCAGGGCTCCGTCGGTAGTCTGTTGGGCAGCGCTCCCGCTCGCAAGTCTGGTCTCGAACTGAAGGGGCCGAGTATTTCGTGTTCGCTCCTTTTATACTCTCGATTGCACCATATCTTCGAAATCCACGCTAGTGCAGTGACTCATCCTATGAGCGATGACCTCACCGCCGGCGCTCGCCATTGGCCGGATTCAGTCAACAGGACGGTCGCCTCCGGCTCAACCCGTCGAAGGCAAAGCGCGCCTGTGATTGGTCCGTTTCGTTAAGATAATGGTAAAGCACTCGCTACACGCGAGACTTGCTGTTCCTATTCATAAATAATAAAGGCTCGTTCGCACCTACTCACAAGATCGAGTCTATTAGGATTGGCAAACAATATTAATTTAACACAGAATTATATCTATGGTATAATAAAGATCTAAGAAAATATTACTTGTATAGCTGAATATTCAATATTTTGTTAGCCTCTTGTAATACATAGAATCTTGAGAAATATATCAGGCTTTTACTTTTAAACGATTCAAACCAGAAGAAATATATTTTTGATGTCCATACTTGGCTTTTTTGAATATTATTATTCAAGATTTACTAAATTTATTAAATCTATCTCTATGTCGACCATCACAAACTATTTAATATATTAAAGAAAACACAATATTATTGTGAAGTTACAATTTCAGAACAAAGTTCTGTGAATTATGATAATATTTAATAACTGATGGAATATTCTGATAGGTATATTAAGTACGAATAATATGACGATAATTGTAATAAGAATGTTACGAGATGTATGTTTTATTTATATTTTTTTCAAAATATATGGTTACATAAAAGTCACGCTTCAATGTTTCCACCGCACGCCCCTGGTATCCACATGACAAAACACGACCTAGAAGGTCTCGGTGGGGAGATAAAATAATAGGAGCAGTGGGAGTGACATGGCAAAAATTCCCGGAGGAACGAAGAGAGTGACACAATTGTGGAGAAGTCTTCATCACCAAGATATAGCAGTATACCAAGTTTGATGAACGGGCATTTGCAGTAATAGAATAAAAGACGTAATAAATTAGACTTATATTGTAGAACTAATGAATAATTATTGTATTGTCATCAGGAATACGTCTCTCTGCCAAATTTCATTCGTCAAATATTGACTACAAGATTCCTCGCTGAAACTGAATACGGCCTGTAAATTAAACGAGCGCTATGAGACGCACGCGATCGGCGCACCCCGCGCACGGGGTTGCAAGCTGCAAGTTGCGAGGCACTAGGCAGACTCCGCGCAGGCATTTCGCTTACTTCAGACTATATTGGCAACACTTTACATGTCGGAGGCGCTAGCAACAATTCGAGGCGATAAAAAGTAGGTCCGCGAGGGCGGCGAGCGCGGAGAGCGGACTACCGCTCGCCGCATTCCTAGCGGCGCTGTTGCGTCTCGCGTTACCGGGCCCGGCGCGCGCGCGTAACCCGAGACAGCGATGGCCGCGCATTCCGCCCGAGCCGTCCCGGGCGGGACCGCTCGTCTCGACTCGCGCCTCCGACGGTTCCGTAATGAGCCGTCTTTAGTGCGCGGATTTTTTCCCAGTGGTTACAATCAATTATAATTATAATTTAAAATTTTCATACCGCCGGTTATTATAAATGGTCATTTTTTCCGCGGCGCGCCGTGGTCGTCTCTGAAACGTATATGGCGCCAGAATCGGCTACCGCCATCACTGGATACGCTACGGCGGTTTTTTTTTTAATATCACGCAGAAATAACGATTACCCATACAAAAGGCTGGAATATTTAGTTTTTACCGCGTGACGTCATGAAGAGGCACTAACCACACCAGTGCGTTTCTAAAAAAAATATGTATTTAAAAAAACTTGTTTTCGCACCAAATGCAATGCATATGCACAGAAGCAAAAATATTCTGAGTTTAAATTCAATTATAAATTTTTTACGTGCCATACGACGTCATACATAAGTACTAACCACACCAATGTATATTGTAAACTCATATGTAACTGTTTAAAAAAAACGCATTTATTGCATGCTTCAGAAACAGACGTCATACCACCCCTGTAGATAACATACTTTTTTGGTCTCGTTAAACTTGTTCTCAGGTTTTCATAGCCATCTTATGCATGTAGTTTTCTGGGATATTCTGCAGTGGCTGAGGGCATAAGGGCTGGTATGCTGTCACAACACATCAGCCTAATGATTAACCCTGCAATGGGATCCAAAACGTCAGCCAGAGAGGTCAGATATACGCGGCAGAATATCCCAGATAATTATATGCGTGGATCCTTAAACTTCGTCTAAAGTTTATTTAATGTTTTTTGTTTGTGAAAATTGTTGGTACAAGATACATTACAACCTTTTCTACAACCTCACCATTACCCATGAAACTTTCTTGTATGTAACAATCTTCTACACAATTTCATGCACTTTTCAAACTGAATGCAGTTTACTTAATTTAAAAAATAAATTAACGCAGTTTTGTCTCACATTTCATCTGGAAAGTCTCCGATAAACTTTTTAAAGATAAAAATATTATTTTTGTTGAAAGGATTTATTTAAAGTATAGTATTTTCTTTATGGGTATATATATATATACCCATAAAGAAAATACTATACTTTAAATAAATCCTTTCAACAAAAATAATATTTTTATCTTTAAAAAGTTTATAAAATTTATATATATATATATCTATTATAAATATATATATATATATATATATATATAATATATATATATTATAGGTACGTTCTACAACAATAACAATATTGTAGAATAGACTTTTTGACACCGACTGGTTTAGTCAGGATGAACATAAACTAGCTACGTTGAAGATTTGGAGACAGGTTCGCATTTTAAATGAAGTGAATATATTTTTTATTTTTAGAACAAATCTCAATTATTTGTTAAACCCGCATCTTCTTACATTTTATACACTGGGTTTAACTTGTAAAATCTTTCTTTGACTTTAAAACGTAACTCTGCTGCATCTAAAACTGTAATAACTGAAAATTAAAAGCACACATTTATACGCCTATATTTGGAATGTTGTCAGTTTTGATGGGATATTAACTTTCTTGTTCTAGTATTGTCTGTTCGTTTTGACCGAGGTTCGTGTCTTGTCCCAGAAGACCGACAGCCAAGTCTTTTAATGTAATAGCAGAAGTGCTTCGTTATTTACAGGCAGTAGATGTTTCGATTGTACTGTTGGATACTACGGATTAAGCTGACTCCTTTACCACAGACTTCGGTCTAGTTAAGGAGACAGTGAATATCTCTTCCATAAAACTAAAAAAAAAACTTCACAGATAAATAAAACAAATAAGTAAAAGCGTAGAAATCTGTACCTACTGTGTACGCTTAAATAATTAAATTCTCTTTCTGATCAAATTAAAATCATTATCCTTAAATCATCATCATAATTTTTTGCATTAATTGTAAAAAAGCTTTATTTGACTCACTTGTTTATTTGCATATTGTCTAAGTATTTGACTTCAAAAATTATGTTCGTTACTTTATTTACAATCGCTCTCAAAATATTTATCCTCTGCAAATAATTCTCGGAATAGGTACCTACCTAAGTACTTATTCTGAGAATTATTTGTAAAGAGCGTTATTATGCGTGAATATTCAAAACATTATTTCTTGTATTGCTGCAGGGTTGTGGAGAGACATAGGTCAATATTATTTAATAAATATCACCTTCAAACTGTAAGATTAACAATGAAATGTTACAAATCGCAAAGGTTTCGGCGTCTCGGTGACCGCCCGTTGAAATAATCACGTTCACTTAATTCTGTTTCAGGACACCGGTACAAGTTACACGAAGTTCAAAACGAATATGTCTAAAAATTAAATGTTATATAACCTTAAAATAATATAAAGTGGGTAAGCATGTAATATAAATGTGTATTAACTATATTATATTGAATACAGTCAGTCTTAAGTTTATACATTTACCAAATTAATAATAAAATAAAAAAATTTCAAAACTTAAAATGATTAAACTATATCAAATATCTCTAAAAATATATCACTAGAAGTTAGCTAATTCAGTAAAAATAATAGTTATCTGTAGTCCCCGATAAACATACGCTAAATTTTCAAATCAGTCATTAAAAATACTGAAAAAACAAAATTTACATTCAATATATATATATTTGGTGAACACGTTACATTACATTATTTTACACATAATATTTTATTTCGATATTGTTTGCAAAAAACATGGAAATCGTTGCATTGCAATTACACTATTGTTGTGTAAAATATGTAAATATATTGCATTTTTAATTACGTTTGGTTTGTGTTGTAAAAATAAAATTAATTTTGATTAAAAAACATTGATTTCAATTGAACAACGTTTCGAATCACCAAGCAAGTCAATATTAATTTAATTGGTTAGAATTCCAATTATCTGATATTTCAAATTTAGTTATATTTCTGCTATCTTTTTCTATATTTTACGCAATCATTATATTTAAATGAGTTCTTGTATAATATATGACTCGTATAATATATGTACCGGTATTTACTTGTAATATTTACTTGTATTATATACATATATATACCTAAATAAGGGAAATTGTTTACATTCTTGGATTCCACTTCTATTGTAATAAAAAAATCTGTTATGTTCTGAAAGTGTCACGATATCATTATTTAGATAATAGAAAACTCGTATTAGATGTGGCGAAAAATACTAAATAAAACTTGTATTATTGAACAAAGTAACCTCAGTGCACTCGACCAGTAATATTTGGTAAAAAATTTAAATTTATGACATTGGGAAAAATAAATATATTTAAAAATCGATTATTTAAAATAGATATTTTACACCTTTAACATTTTGGATTATGTGACTTTTCAGAAGTGATGCATTACAATATTAATTCAAAGATAAAAAATGGTCTTCATTAAATACACCAAGTTATTCGGTCAATATACATTTGCATATATATCGGGAAAACCATAGATTATTATTTCTTTTGTAAAGTTTTGAAGTAATAGTTCGGCGCCTGTTGGTCGCTCGTTTGTACTTGAAATTTTACATTTAACGGCGACGCTCGTGCTATTTATTGTGTGTTCGCCATTACGAAGCATACGCTTTCTTGTGTAGGTACCAGATGATATATTTTATGAATACATATTTCACAAGTATTTTATTGTAGATAAATCAAGCGGCCTGAAAAGGAAATAAAAATAGACAGCTAATTGATTTAAAAAAAACACTTTAGTTGAGTACTAATGAACAGCAAAATATACTGCGGCGCCACGAAATTAAGTCTATGAGATTTTATTGTTTTATAAATAGGATATAGACATATACGATGTAATCACGAAAACATTTTTTGCTAGTACAAAATATTTTATATTTATAATGGAGATAATATGTTTTTTTAAATGTTTCGCGTATATATGTAATATTTTTTTACTTGGTTAACATGTTGTCGAAAAGTATTTTTAATTGCGTTATTGTATATGCGAAAAAGAGTGCGATCAACTAAGAATGGCGCCTTTCAAAAGGTCGATAATTAATTTTTTTATCAAATTCGAATTCTAGATATTGTATAAATTTAACGAACTTATTTAGTTCCTTGATTTTCTTGTTGTTGTGGCGGTGTTAAAGAGATTTTTTGTATTGTTGTTCATTATAAAATAAATTGTGTTTAGGGCCTAGTAGCAAGCTATCGGAAATAATCGAATGCTAACATTTAGTATTAAATTATATTATATACGATTACTCGCCAACGTTCCACAAGTTTTTTGACGACTGCGAGAAAACCATCCAGTCTTGACTTGAGCTTGAAAGTGCTCACTTTTGTCAACTTGACAATTTATTTTGAAGGGCTGTAATTAAATAGAATTATAAATGTAACGTAAAAGCAAATACATTATCCCGTAGACCAGAAAAAAATCTTTCGATTGAAGAATAACCTTGACCAATTTGTTTTATTTTGGCGCGCATTTTTAAATTTGATAAAAAACCAACCCATAAAAACCAAGTTTTAAGTATACTCCCTTTCTCATTTACTAGTGGAAACAGGTTTGGCGCTTAGCCAACGCGTTGGGCTCGAGTCGGGCGACGCTACGTAAGCGAGTAATAAAAAAATTCGAAAAATCCGAAATTATACTATAATGTCTGTCTGCAGACACGAGTCTGTCTGCCAAGATTCAGCTCGATTGGATCACGGGAAAATGATTAAAAATCGATCCAAAGTTTTTTTGACTGACAAGCAAGCAAGCAGACGCTACGAGTTAAAAGAAAGGGAGTAAAAAACAGACACTGCTTATCTTAACTTCTAATAATTCTCCCTTAACTATAAATCTACCGTTCTCTAAATATTTACTCACTTGCCATCACGCCGTTTCTCCCCACGGGGGTAGGCAGAGAGGAGGGAGTGCTATACTCTTCTGACCTGACATACAACTCTCGCCTTATCCACATTCATACATCTTCGCATGTAAGCTCGACGATTTTTGAGATTCCAAACAGTCTATCTTCCAGTTATTCCTGGCTAATTTTGTGATGCTACATCTTCCGCGGTCATCCTCTCTTTCTGGCGCCGTGTACACTTGCGTAATATATCATTCTCACCATTCTTTCCTCATTCACTTGCTCAACATGCCCAAACCCATCGAAGCGACCCTTGCTAAGATCAGATTTACATTCTTTCCTAAATCTTTATTCTTTTCTCTGTCATAAATGGATTTGGCACACACACTTTTAAGTGATTTTTATCATTTTGTTTAGAACTAAGAATACCTTTTGTACAGAGTTTTCTTAGCTGTTCTATCCTGTGTCTCTGACCTCTCTGGTCAATATTTCAGATCCTATTGTAGGATGCATAATCAGTTATGAACTGAAGTCGTTATAAACGGTCGTAAAAACTTGAGAAATTTTTTAAGAATGCCCGCTTAGGAGCAAATTGCATACGTTTTGAACATAAATGTCTTCTTTTTTTCGTTATTTTTACTTTTAACTTACACTTACCTTCTACAGGACGTATCTACGTACACTAACCTTTAACTTACACTACTTTACACTAACCTTCTACAGGACGTACCTACACTAACCCTACCTAATAAGTTTCAGTAAGTTCGTCATGAAGAATATATCGATTTCCGGGATGCAGATTAAGATTAATGAATCCTAAGATTATCCTTCCGTTTCTGACTTCGCCACATCCGTCCATCTAGTCGACTCTTATCTTGAACCATCAGCCTTTCCATCGCATCCATACGTCCCGTGTCATGTTCGGAGATGTTTTACTATGCTCGTTTGTGTAGTTTAAGGGCAATGGCCATTTTTGCCGGAGCAGTCCATGGTCCACAGCTAACGCCGCCAGCACCACATCTCTAAGGCGTTTGTCTACCTGCGCTCTTGTGAAATAGAAATATAATTACAATCAAAAACAATTCCAGATCACGAAGCGGATGATCATCTCGCTGCGAGCGCCACAGCGCGAAGCAACGGAGCGCCTTGCTGTATCAACTTTTTTTATTAAATCAATTTGCATACTTGAACTTTCCGAATTTTTGATGTTCCCAACGGGCAGCGGCCATCCATCAAGAAATTTCTTGTCAGTCTGTAAATATTAACATATTGTAATTCAAGCAAAAGAATGTTTAAGCCCGAAGAGGCGACCTTGCGCATAATCCGCGTTATTTATTTACCACACCAAAAGTGTGACGCCCATAGCGAAGGCTTTTATCTTATTTTCCGCCTGCGGACGACGGACGTTTCCGCGGCGCCGGCGCAACACTTTACCCCTTTTGCTGCGAACCGCCGAATTCCCAGGAGCGAATCACCGAGGAATGTATTGTTGCGCGCTGACGTAAGTTATTCTCGGGGCTGTATGCCAGACTGAAATGTGGACAAGAACCGCGCTGTATTGGGTGGTCCGGAATGGCGCGGGGCTAGATTTTTTTAGGAAATAAATTGGGTTTACAAATTTGTATAATTCAAAAACGCCTTTTCGGATTTATAATGAAGATACTAAATATTTACGGGCTGTTTTGCTGTTAATTTTTGGTGAATATATATTTTATAATTTTTTTTATTACAAAATATGGGTTCATTCCGTCCGTTGAAGATTATTTAAGAAATTACAATCGTTATGGATATAACAAGCACTCAATTCATACGAGAAACCATTTCTCGTATTTAAAATTGGGGTATTGTCATTGTGATGCTGCGTTACATACTGTAAATCTTTTAATTCGCATTGAATTATCTTATTCAAGATTACTCATAAATATTTATATAGATATTTCTGTGTAAGTTTTAAGAACACAAATACTTGATTTTGCATAATACTCTACTCTAAACTATAGACGTATGTACATAAAATATATGGCGAAATGAGAAGGACTATAGATGTTGCTAGCATAGTCACTTAAAATATATGAAAAGTTTTAAATTTCTAACATATGTATATACAACTTTAAAAAAATTTATATTGTGTGGATGTTCTCGCGATGGAATTGGTGAACGTTGCATAGAGTGATCACTTAAGCCAGGTCATACAGTTCGTAAGCCCTTGAACATCATGTAAAAAAAGATTTCCATACACGATTCAATTTTAAATAGCTTCGTCTGTGTGAGACTTTTATAATTTATCTTAATTAATAACTTATATGGAACTTAAGAGTCTTCAAATTTTTAATTTTATGTGAATCTCGAATAATCGACATCGACTTTTAATTCACGTGGAAGGGCATTAAAAATTTTTAATTTTTATCTGGCAGAATATTATGAAATATTTGAATCTGAATAATATGTTGATTATTGTGATATATCTCTACAATCAAATTTGGTTTCTTTTCAAAATATATGATTGGGAAAAATTCATGCTTCTTCTTTTCATTGCACGCCCCTGAGTACATACATACCTTCTTGTATAGTACCTGGAAATCCAGATTGGCATCAATGAATGAGATTTTGTTGTAGAAATTAGGCGTTCTAGTCAGGAGAGAGAAATAAGTAGGTTTTGTAAAACTTGAAGACCTCAGCGATCGAACAGGTATATATTACGAGATATATTAATGCAGATTTTTATAACAATACAGGACAGCAGATTATAAAAACAAAATCATACATTACACGTGGCTCCCATTAATAGTTAATTAATAAGCATTAATATATCTCGGAAATTTACTTCCAGTTTGTTATCCTTGTATTATAATATTTTAACCATGGAATTGGCAAAAATAAATTAAATTAAAGTAGACTGAATATGGTAAAAATGCTATCATTTTAAGGTGCTTTTGTAAAAAAATTTGGTCGACAGAGTGAGGGATGGACAAATTAGAAGTGAGTGTAATGCTGGCTGTAGCGTGATTGATAGGGTAAAGAAAGATCGAGATGGTTTAGCCATATGAAACGTATGAGCGAGGAAAGGATGATAAAGAAAATAGAGATGCGAACACGGAATTTGTGTCACATCAATATTCTTACTATATTCAAATTAAGCTAAACGCTTGTGCTATGAAAATAGGACTAACTTGCTTGTCTGGAGTGAGATTCGAACCTGCGATCTTTGGATCACGATGCGAGAGTCCTAACCACAATACCAACAAGCTACTCTTAATTATTATTATGTTTCTTAAATTCTTCACGCATTTGTCAAAACTTAAAATCAATAAACACTTAATTTATTAATTTTAGTAGAATACAAGCTTCCACAACCGTAGAGCAAATGATAGAGCATTTAAATTCAAAGGTATATGAATGTAGCTGAAACAAAGTGGTGGCAAAGCAAATAAACAAAAAGTGGCGTGCCAAGATAAAATAATGTAGCATTTTATCCTCTCTGCCTACCTCTGCGGAGGCGTGATGGTTAGTTAGTTAAGAAAGAAAAATTAAAATGCATTTTTTTTAATATATATAATATTAAAATATTATTTTTCCTTTTGTAGCTTGCCTGCAAGGTGATAGTGACCTGAAGAGTTAGATCTACGTACCAGTACCTCATAATTCTAGCAAACTTTGAACTAATACAATATTTCTAAATTAAGCATTTAAAGAATAATTTTGTTTACTTCGAGTTGGCAAAAGTGTGTAGCGATGATTACATTGAAAAACTCGTTTTTATCTTTTTTAATACTCGTGTCAGTCACATATCAAAATGAGTAAGCAATAATTTTGCTATTATTGATTTGGTAAACATAAAAA
The DNA here is from genome assembly GCA_016648135.1 of Agrypnia vestita. NCBI lineage: Eukaryota > Metazoa > Arthropoda > Insecta > Trichoptera > Phryganeidae > Agrypnia > Agrypnia vestita. The sequence goes on from JADDOH010014998.1 coordinate 14,410, forward strand.
ACTTGAGTAAATGACATTCCGCGGCGCGCCACCCGGTAGGCCGAGGTGTCCCGCGCGGCCGGCAGGCGCCAGCGCTCTGTGATCACTTCTTCAGTGTCCACAGATTGAATTTGACAGTTTTATACTCGCCATTTCAATAATATTTACAATAAAATACCTTAATAGTGATTTTATACTGTATGTTGTAATGCATGTAGGCTGTATTTCACACTGAACATATCTTAAACCGCTTTATTTATTGACATTTTCCGACGCGACTCGTTTTATTCGGAATGATTGGCGTCTTTGACTTCGTTAAATTTTTATGCGGCTTAATTTTTACTAAGATGTTCAATTATCGTAAATGTATACATATATTTATGTATTTTTATATTGAACCGTACCATATCGTCAATATTTTTATTTTTAAAAATTTAAACCGGGTCTGGAAAGATCCCTCGATTTTTGAGATCATAAGCAAGGATCGTTAAAACCCTTTTTTTTAAAAATATGATAGATAAAGCTTTGTTAAAAAATTAAGAACCATCGAGTGGCATCTAAAACCTTCATAAAGCTTCTAGAAGCTCCTTCAAGAGTGAAACTTCTTCCCAGTTTTAAATACGTTTTCTTCAGCGGCGGCGGCGTACAGTCAGTATACTATAGAAGCGTGAGTTTTATTAAACAAGTATTTTGAAAAACAAGGAACGTAAAACAAATATATGTATCATAAGATTCCTACTAGAATTATTTGCAATATTGCTCACATTTGAACATTTCAATATATTATGTCCGATAAATATTTAATGAATTTAAGTCGAATGAATTGTAATACTATAAGTTGTATACAATTCATCCGGAAGAAGACAACATAGTTCTCGAAACATGTTAATTTTGTATGTAATAATTATCCAACACATGTTGCACCCTGCTATGGGATCCGAAACGTCGGTCAGAAATGTCGTACAGGCACGACAGAATATCCCAGAAATATCAAACCTGAAGATTCTGAACTGCCGTGAAACCTAAGACCATTCGTAAACTATGTTTTAAATTTGTTATAAGAACACAATTATGGGATATTTTCCACAGAGACGAAGCTGTATGTTATTGGGCGCACACAGGATTTACAATCTGTCTTGGCTGATCGTAAGACACTCAATGCAATGTTCACCGTTTCCAACCAAGAACAATCATACATCTATAATTCTTTAAAGTTGTATATATGTTATTTATGGAACTCATTTTACATATTGATTCAATTACGTTGAAAATTTATTAATTTTTCCATGAAATATGTAGATGTCGCCGCTGGTAAAATGAGACTTTTATTTTTTTGACTAGAGTGTTAGAGTACGAACATGCCGAAGATGCTTCACTGCGATACCTCGCGGTCGCGCTTTAGCTCGCTACCTCGATGTCAAACAAACACATGCTAGTAGATACGCAAGCACCTGCCGAAAGATACCTCACTGCGATACATCGCGGCCTTCATGGAGGTTTACCTCGATGCTTACGTGAAAACAAAATATTTTATTTTTACATCGCGGTCGACCGCGAGCAGCGATTCGATCTGGCTCGTGATTGGTCATATTCGCCTCAGTCTTGCGAATTTGTCCAATCACGAGCCAGATCACGTCGCTGCTCGCCGTCGACCGCGATGTAAAAACAAATGGAGCTGTCATTATCGTTAATCCCGTATTGTTCATGTCATGGTCGCTGTAGGTATCTTTTAAACTGTTAAATAAACATTATCTACCATCAGTTCATTGTTTTCATTTGGTGATTCTACACAGTACCACTTCCGTTCGATTTTTTACTTGATAAATAGTAGCGAGTATCGACATCGAGGTGCGACTGAACCGACATGTTCGCACCGCCATCATGTAAATAGCAAGTATCGACATCGAGGTAGCGAGCTGAAACCGCGACCGCAAGGTATCGCAGTGAAGCATCTTCGGCATGTTCGTACCCTTAAGCAATATTTTTTTAATGTATAAGATAATATTTTTAATATTTAGAGTAGCTTGTTGGTCTAAATATTTTGATATTTCAAAATAATATTTTTAAATATAAATTATTAAAATTAAAATTATAATTGTGGTAAGGACTCTCGCCTCGTGATCCAAAGGTCGCGGATTCGAATCTCACTCCAGACTAGCAAGTTAATCCTATTTTCATAGCACAAGCGTTTAGCTTAGTTTGAAAATAGTAAGAATATTAATGTGACACGTATTACGTGTTTGCATCTCTATTTAAAAAAAGAAAGATATTCATGCATAAATGCTTTCCCGTCTGTGTGAGACTTCTATAATTTATGTTAATTTAGTTGCTTGACTTTAGTTCATTAATTATATCATCTCATCGTAAAAACCTACCTTAAAAATTCATCGAAAAATTAAATATTTAAATTCACATTTTGTACAAAATATGTGTACGTTTGCGAAAAGCTCCAAGTACTGACGGCACGCGCCTCTGGTTGTAAGCACGTAGTAAACATTCCCATACGGTTCAATCCGAAATTTATTATTCTGAAGCAAATATTTTCTAACCTGATAGGTCGGCTATGAAAAAATACTCCTTGTAGACCTCTTTTCATTTAAGAAATACAATCGAATTAGTATGTGTAAGCCGTGCATACGAGGCGCATCGTTTCGTTGTGTTGGTGTTTATACCCGGAAACAGCAACACAATGAAAGAAATTACTATGTAATTTGATTGTCTTTCCTAAATGGAAAGACCTATAAGCTCTTTTCAGTGCTCTTGGAATCTTTCATTTCATCAGACATTACAGTTATATACAGGTTGTCTCAACTTTTCGAAAGTCTTATTCGTTCACATGAATAGAAAATATATATTTATACTGTGCGTGTAATGTCAAAGAATTAAGTGACATCAAAGTTGCATTTTTCTTCAATATTTCTGACTTTTTTTGTAACACATTAGCCATCGCGAAAGTATTTATATCAAATATTAATAATTCATTCGTTTTGATAATAAAAATATATAAAAATCATTCGCTTTGATATAAGTCAAATAAAATGATTAAAACCGTGTTGAAATTTGAACAAGGTTTTTTTTCAAGGTAAGTACTATTACTTTCATGCTACCGCCACGTTTTATAAAAGATAGGTCGGATATATTGAAAAAAAATGCAAATTGTGAAGTCGCTTATCTCCTTAACTGCTGACATTTCACCCAAGTGTAAAAAAATATTTCCCGTTCAAAATTGCATAAAGAAGATTCCGCCGAAGTTTTTGTTGCTTGTTGTTGTGACACCTGTATATATAGACAGATTACATGCATTCTAAAATATGTATTAGATGAACATTACTGTATCCTTGTATAATATAAATAGCGAGTTTTAGTTAAATTATATTTTCTACCAGTTTGATACTTAATGACTTTTATTGTGATAGGCATTTTCGCTCGCCTCTTAGTTTAAAATATTTCTTTGAGTGATTTTAAAATAAATCAGCTTAGGCCTATAAATAATGGAAAAATACGATTTCATTTTGAATACAGATTTTCAAAGCGTGACCGATAACCGATACCTGAAATAAATAAGCTGTACAAAATCACTTCATAAAAACAAAGTTTCAAGTTATTCCAGTAATAAATTTTTTATTTACCATAAATCAATTCGGAGTTTGAAATTCGGTTAGACCAACAACACACGTTAGAAAATAAATAAAAATTCCAAAGGTGTCACTAAGCGTATGCGTATTGAGTAATTTATAACATTTGTACAAGGCCGTCCAAAACGATAATGAAAACGGCAATATTATGTTGGTGGTGACCCTAAAATAATAATGTTTTATAAGCACGTATATTTTGAAAATAGGTACACCAGCTTGGTACGAGTTAGATAGCTGGACAGCGAAATGAACACCCGATCGAGAAGATAAAAGTTTAAATTTTGCTACAACCATCGAAATACAATTTATTTCAATGCGGAAATCTACGTGATTCTGACGTTACAAGTGTTTAAAAATGGAAAGTATTTCATAGAACGGCGAGGAATTTTTATTGATTTCCATGAAGAGGAAATAATTTATTTCTGAATAAGTTAATTTGAATAACAAGAGAAAAACAACAATTTGATCCAACTATTTGTATTGCAATGATGTACCAGTAAACATACTTATTTATTAATTTAAAAAATTATAATAGTTATATTTTTATTAAAAATATACATTTGAGTTTAAGTTTAAGAAATTATAATCTATTAGCCTTATTGAAGAGGATCTTGGCAGCAAAGTTAACACTATATTCGGTGCCCTGCCTGCAAAACTAGTATTGAATTAATTAGAAGGGTATACAGAAAAATCAGGATCGTGTACTCATTCTTATTTGATATTATTGAATGATTTGGCACTTCGTGGTGCAACAAATATTATGTGTGCTACAAAGTTAAACAAAAAATAATATTTTATATAATTTTTATTTTTTTCCATTCTGACCAAGGGGCCACGGGCTCTGAAACATGTTGATATTTTCAATACAACAGTGGTGAAAACTAAGTTTATTTTTATTAAGTATATTAATAATGTCACCACAAAATTATTTTGCTGTTTTTGAAGAAGTTAAAAAATATGCCCTAGAAACACTGCTCCAGATTTATAGTTTGTTATTTAATATTGCTAAAAATATATAATACCCGGCGTTGCACGAGTTCAGGATTATGTTAGAAATAAGTTTGTGGGGGGAAAACAAAGGTTCCATTTAATCTAGACTGGGATGGATGGAATGTCCAGGAGGAAATTGTGGCCTTTGTATTCCGCCGGGTCCTAAATCAGTGGGAAAAATTTGGGTCAGATCGGTCAAACGGTGTAGATTTCTACAGAAAATATAACAGGTGAGGGGGTGGGGTAAAGAAGGAGGTGGGAAATGTCACTTATGTTATCCGTAGGGTCCTAAATAATAATTATGCAAAATTTGGAACAGGTCGGTCAAACAGTGCAGATTTGTACAGAAAATATATCACGGGGCGGGGTAGGGTTAAGGGGGGAGGGAAGATATGTCGCCTTTATCACCCGCCGCGTCCTAAAGAATAAGTATGCAAAATTTAAGTCATATCGGTCAAACGGTTTTGTATGGAAAATTTTAATGTACATAAATCGTCGGGGAAGGGGTGGGGTGAAGGCAAAGGAAAAATGTCGCTTATGTTATCCGCGTGGTTCTAAAAAATTAAAATGCAAAATTTGGATCAGATCGGTCAAACAGTGTGGATTTATACAGAAAATATATCAGGCCACCCCTGATATATTTTCTTCCCCCTTTACCCTGGTAGGGTAAAGGGGGAAGGGAAAATGTCAGCTATGTTATCCGCTGGGTCCTAAAGAATAAGTATGCAATATTTGGGTCAGATCAGACAAAGGGTGTCGATTTGTATAGAGAACAGACAGCAATAAAGCGGCCCTCGTACCCCAGTGGGCATGACATTGACCTCACCGGGGGTTCCGGGTACGATTCACAGAGAGGTCAAAATTAAATTGGGTGTTTTGTGATGTTTTTCGTGTCAGTGATTTGTCCTCTTGGCCTGTTGAAGGGTAAAAAAATATTTTACTATTAGTTTTATCTACAAAATTTTCTCTACGTATAGATATATGTCTTACTGTTTGTAGTTTAAACTACAAAATTTTCTCTACGCATAGATATATGTCTTACTGTTTCTAGATTCCGTTGTGTAGCAAAGTTAATATTTTTAAGGCCTCTTGTCCAAAAATGAGTGAGACAGACTCCGGGAAAATAAATCTGCTCCTGCATACATAATACATATATATATTTTAATTTCAGTGGTAGCGGTGAAAACACAAATAAGAAAAGCTCAAAAAAATGCTTAAAAATACTGATTATATTTTGTATGCCGTGTACAGTTATTCTAACTATAACTAAACTGATAACTAAATTAAGTCGATATTTATGCTAATTTTGGTGAACATGGACATACTTCATATATTAATAATTATGAGTGTTCATGTATAATGTTATTTAAAATTGCAAATGCACCACATAAATTAATTAAGTAAGAAATGTAATGAAATAATGAATGACATATATGAAAAATGCTAAAATGTCGTTAATATGATTTATACATACATTTTTAAAATATATCAACAACTATAACAATTAAGTGATGTACATGGACTCACTACATAAATTAATATTATACGAGTTTTTTTGCAGAATTGCAAATGCACTTCATAAATTAATAAAATAACATACCTAAATAAAATTATCTATAAATATGTAAAAAAATCTTTAATTTTATTTATATATGTATTTAAAAAATAGTATCTAATGTATAAAATGCGGACAGATTGTGAAGTGTACATAATTTTTGTTAGGCTTAAATGAATGACTCGTTAAACTAAGGATACATTTTAAAACTTAAATTTCTGAAATATAATTCATTGATTGTTCAAATTATTTAATTTTATTGTAATATACGATTTTGTAGATAAAGTATGTTTAAAGAAAGTTTTGTTGAATATGTGCAATTTGTGAAAGATTTTTTATGAAATTTATACAATTGTTTGATATCATAAATTAATATTTTATGAACCCGTATTGCCGCTCTACACGAGATAAAGTTTCGTGCTTAGGGAAGGAGATCGCTTACATTTTGAAAGTGAAGAGTATACGTATAGTAAATATTGTATAATGTCCGAAATAAACATAAAATATAGCATATTAAATATTCAAACTTAAAGTGCATTAACACATATAAATTTCTTTCGAATCTTAGAGATTTGATCAGTTATTAATGTAATAAGGTATAATAAAATTGATGATTTGATTGCCCATATTTATTATACATACTATAACTAAAAGAAAGTAAATACAAAGTATGAACTTGATAAACGACACCGAGTAAACCCATAATTTATGAGGAAATACAGAGTACGGAGTAGAGATACTAGAGTATCAGTAAGTATCGAATAAATAAATAAGAAAGAAAATTTAGCTGGCCAAAACACTTTTTATTTGTTTGTCACGTAATTAATATTCTTGTATATTATAAGACGCAGACTTCAGCTAGTGGGGTATGTATGTTTTATATATTTGTTCCTCCTATTTCTGTAAATTATAATTTGTATTCTCTCACACGAAATCAAGGCGAGGAACGACGCCAGTCCACCTGGCAAATTTGGTCGAAATTTCACCGATATTTTCGATGATATAACCGCGGAGGCAGCTTGGGCGGGAGGGCGCGGGGAGCGGGCGGTGTCACGGCAGATCCGCTTGAAGAGGAAAAGAGACAATGCAGAACCTCCGGGGTGCGCGAGGGAGAGGGGAGCGGAGGGCGCGTGGCAACCTGCCTGACCACATGCCGTGCAAAGCGCCGCGGGCAAGGACTCTAAAGGCCTAAATAATATGCATCAAGCTGACCACAAATAAATTAGAGGCACCGCATCAAAAGTCCTACGATGTCACGTAAAAATCATCATTTATTTTGTATATTATTACGAATTGCCTACGCAATACATTCGATTCTCATTGACGCGTAGATAAAATTCGACGATATCTATCTCTGGCTAAACAATTTTGACTACTAAATCAAAGATTTAGAGACTAAAGGAACAAGGTAAAATGAAAAAAAATGCTGACCAATAACTTTATAATCTCAACTTTTTTATAAAATTATCCCTCTAACCGGCTATCTTCACGTATTCTGTATTCGCGAGTTGTTGAATTTTGACCCCATTATGATCGATTATCTTCGGGTGAATCCGCACGTATTATCGACTGAATATGGAAATTTCCAATACTTTATTTTTGGCTGAGTTGTATAACTCCATAGTGCGGGGGTGTCTCCAGCCGCGCCTCTACGCAAAAAATTGCCTTTCCATATCGACACCTGGCCGTACATCGTGTCAGATGTAATCTAGAGCACAAAATTCGTTTCCCTCATAATCAGTCGGTGCTTGTATTCATTACGTCCTTTAAATGAGTTGAAGATAATCTTCAGCAGTTTCGCGCTACGAGGATGACGTCTGCCATATTTTATTGGTTTTGCATCCGAGTCCTATTCTCGAACTGCACACCCTTCCTTCTTTAGCACCCAATTTCTTGAAAATCGCATCGGCTCTATTTCGTTCGCTTGTTTTCCCAGCGCAATGTACTTTTGACACCATTTCCGGGGTCATGATTTCCCAGTTTTCAGGATCTATCCCGCATCTGCTCACATTCGCCTACAGGGTGTATTTCTAATTTTTTTCGGCTCACCCTATCTTCTTTTTCCTAAGGGTTGAAGGCAATAAAGTAGCCCGGCAGACTTAGGAATGAAGTGCGGTGACACTCCGATTTTTTTGTAATCTATTTTATTTGGAAAACGTGCCGAAACTTTAACTTCAACGTAAGTTGAAGTTGTTTCTTCTTGATTACAATGGACCATTGACAGATTGTTAGTAGGCTACGAAATGTAAAATTATAATTAAAAATGAAAGTAACGCAGTGTAAAAGAAAACCAGAAAAGCGAACTTTTCCCCAAGGAGTAAGAGAGACTAACAAAAATTAAATGTGGGAGAAGAATTACTAAAGAAACTTAATAGATTAGAAACTTAATAATTTAATAGTTCAATAGTAGGAGTGAAAGGGAGAATATAATAAGAAGAGATAGTAATAATAAAATGTGAAAGCTCCTTATGATATTAGCTTATAACCCTTCAAAAATGACGTACTTTTTACTGTGTGTTTCGACACAGAGAGAACATTTTCATCTAGCGTCTTGGTAGCGTTAGTGATGGACATTGTTACAAAGAGATTTATGTATTTTGATAAGATATACCAATAATTATACTATTTAATACGAGTAATTATACTGAGTACCTCATAATTTTATTTAATTTCGGTAACCGAGTTATTAAAAAATTACTAAAGAAAATGGAATTATTAAAATTTTATTTTACAAGCAGGGAAATTAGTATCAAATTTATTAAATCACTCCAATTTTGAACAGAAAATAACTTTACATTACCTAAATAATTAAATAGAAATTATTTTTTCCTTGTCCTCAAAAACATTAATGAAAAAAATTGATGAGCACGAGCGATGTATGTAAATTCTTTTCGAAATGTCAATAGTTCTAATGGGTACATATTTACTATAACAAATTTCTGATTTTTATCAGAGCACATATTACAGAAACGAAAGTCGAAGGGAATCGAATATTAAAATAAATTTAAAAAATCATTTTTTCTTAGTAATAGTAAGTGTTGGGATTAAATGGGTGTTACAAATAAATTTTTCTTGTAATTAGTTTGCACCTTCTTTTTACATCCTATTATCATCTTAGAAACATGTTGAGTGAATTCACCACAAAGTAAAAGGATACACATTTGCAAGAAAATATTATTTATATCGGTCCGTGCACATAAAACAGTTTTTAATTTCTGTTTTACGTAAAAATGTCTACTTAATTATAGAAAGCCCCTAATGTGCGACCTAAACCAGGCATATTCAAATTGAGCAAGATTCCGTGGTCAATATTTATATGTGTAACTGTATTTTATATTCATAAACTTGGAGGCGGTATGCTTTTGAAATAACGTTTGCAACGACTTTTTCATTTTTAGTACTTGAACTTTTAAAATATACATCGCAACGTGAGCGTAAAACCGAAGTATGTGCAAATACATACTGTAGTTTGGAGACATGGGAGATTGAAGATTTCACATTACTTGGAAAAATTGGGTTTTTAAAATAAAACAATGATTTTCGGTTTATAGGTATATTATATACTATAAGCCACAGACTAAACGAACCATGTAAAAGTGAGTTAAATGCAAATACTCTGGTTTTTCATTAACAAGAAAAATAAACATGGATATTGTGAAGTCAGATTATCTGTTTTTTTAATATGTTAAAGTTTGAATTTACGCTTACTTCTCTTTTACACATTCAAGCTTATGACAAATGCAGTTGTTTCACATTAAAATCTCAAAAATGAGAAATTTGCACTCACTTCGGTTTTACACTCATGGTGCGACATATTTTAATTGAGATAAATTATAGAAGTCTCACAGAGACAAAGCATTTTATACGAGAAACGTGTATGGAAGTCTTTATAGGGTGGCCTAGGGCTTATGTTCTGTATGAGCTGGCTTAAGTGATCATTTTACAAAATGCAACGTTCGCCAATTTCACATTAAAAATATAAAGTTATCTATACCAGCTGCGAAATCTATGTATACCATATCATGAGAATTTCTCTAGCATAGTCTATTAAAATATATGAAAGAAACTGATTTAGAACATATATACAACTTTCAAAAATTTGATAATATGTGGATGTCTTTACGGTGGAATTGGTGAATGTTGCATTGTGTAAAATGATCACATAAGCCATCTCATGCAGGCCTTAGGCCCTAGGCCACCCTACAAATACCTCCATACACCTATCCTGCCGTTCTGGGGAGAACTTATCCGGTAATACTAATTCAAAACAATTTTCAAATATGTTTTTTTTTAAATCAATTTTTTTATTTGCCATTATTGTTGGAAATAAAATGGTATCGATTTTATTCTTCGTCAGTCAAAGAATCAAAAAAGGTATTAATAATTTGCTAATCAAACAATCACGTATCAGATCTGACTAGTCAGTCATTGACTCTGACCACCATGATGTCATAAATCAGACATGCGCCTTGCGTGCGCACTCTTCATTAGCCACACCGACTGGCCGAAACTTCAAGGATCTGTAATAGCGCACGCGCGTTATCCTCGTATCTTTCTGGATCGTATCAATGCCACCTGCGAAGGTGTTCTCCCCGCCAGGACACATCGTAAAATAGGAAGTGAGGTGTGTACAAATTAGCTGAACACCTCTTCGTTGGCAATAAGGCTTAAATATCTGCACAACTCAATGTTATGCAGATGTTTAAGTAGTAAAAAATGTAGTAAAAAGAATTTTGAATTTGAAGCTATCGAATCGAAAAAAGTGCTGTGAAGTGGAAGTGTACAAGATCTACGATAGCTTTATACGATAGCTATGATAGTTTTGTACAATTTTAACAACCCCCTCTACAAGAGAAAATTCTTCCTGTTTAAACTATCCACATACCCAACATTTTAAAATGTGGGTTCGTGTATATGAGTGCTTTTTATTACTTAACCCTAAACAGTCACTAAACGGAAGACTTATAGCAATCGGAAGTTTGAGTGAGGGTGTGGAACATTAAAAAACATCTAGTGTGTTTTTTCATCCTTGAAATATATTTCACGCTAATATATGAAAAGGGGAGCTAGTTGGGAATCTGTCGGAGCCGATGATCCTGTATTTTCATGAACGTTGGGAAAAATTAAAAAATAATGGTCGTTTACTTGTCGAAAGAATATTGTAATTTTTTTTGTTTACTTTTGTAATATAATTTACTTCTTAAAACATTAATTCTGACGCTTATTAGTTAGTACCTACCCTTTTATCCAATAAAATGTGTAAATTTGTACATATAATGAACTTTAAAAATACTTAATAAACTTATAGCAAAAAAGTATTGCCACCAAAAACGTGGAAACATTTAGAGTTTGTTAACGTCACACGTTTAATATTTTTTCTTCATGATTTTTAAATTTTAATAGAGGAAAAACGTTGGATGTTTATATTGACTTACTATTTGTGTTCTAATAATTAATAATAGTAATTATTACATTATTTTCCCACTCCACACATAAATCACGAATTAATTTATTGCAATTTAATTGAAAAATGCAACGTTTTTATTATCATAAATACGTAGCAGGTGCATACATGCAAAAGAATTTGAAAATTGTTTATCGATTAATGGGAAGTTACTCGTATTCACCTTCCTCGAATTACACGATTACAAGTGTATTTCTTCTAGAATATTGCAATACCAAGCATAACAATTCCTGGTTGTCCTTATATTTAAAAATATCTTCTATATTTGTAAAGATTGAGGGCCCTCGCAGGGGCTATGCGTTATATATTTTTACGAGATTTATATTGAATAAATTTGCAGTGGTAAACAATTTCAAAAGAGTAATTGTTTAATGTCAGTTTTCAGGATCTATCGATCATATACATACTCTATCGAACACATGCTCCATGTCAAATTTATTTAAATAGTCAACTAAAAATAATTACATAATTTTTTGTTTAATCTTCAGATCCCAGTGCAGTGGATCCGAAATATCATAGAAAAGAGAGGTCAGATTTACACGGCAGAATATCCCAGTAAACTACGCACAAAAGATTTTGAATGATCGTGAAAACCTGAGAACATTTTTAATCTGTTCAATATTATCTAGTTTTGAATCTCTGTTGGAGACCCTAAATTATATCATTAACAAAATTTTGATTGAAGAAGTAGTTAGATATTAAGTGTGACATAAATATGATAAATTTTATTATAATATATATGAACTTGTTATTTTACAACACATTTTCGATTGTCATGTCATTAAAAAATGTGGTGTTTAATTATGTTCCCTTCAAAATGTTAAAATCTGGGTGCATTTGACTATTTGAGTTGACGACTGGTTGAGGTTTTCTTTCTTAGAAAATAAAATATAATATGTGTCGCATAATTGCAATTACAGAACAAGTACAAAATTTTTGAGAAAAATTGATGTGTAGCAATTCATTTACACCTTTAATATTCTGTTTTGACAACTGGCGAGTGAAATTATCATATGTAAATGTTAAGTATATTAAATACCTTTCTTAGTGATTATTTTATTTCAATGTACCGTAGTGCTAGGTCTTATTAATGTCTATTAATATGAGCTTACCAGATTTAAAAGGATTTTTTATTGAAGACATAAATAAATCACTTTCTTGCCTACGGTACGTTTAACCGTAACTTGAAATTTATACAGTATTTAACTGATATTGGGAAATATAACATTTTATGAAATTTTATTGTTTTTGCTTGTGACATCCCTAAATATTATATCAACTAATCGAGAGAATTTACGTTTTACGGCAAAATATTTGTGTAAATATAAGACTATACAATCTGTCACGCGACTTACAACCTGTTTTATGTCAAGAGCACAATAAACATCTTGGGTCCATCGGAAAACTCTGCGGTTGTTACTTTGTAGACACAGATACCATTGAATAAGTGTATTGTTTGTGACCATTCAAAGTTACAAGTATCCGCAGTACCTACTGGAACTGACAAGTGATTGAGTGAAGATTCATGGCGTCGGGGAGTAAACACGACATTCTATTAAACTTCTCGGTACGCGTCAATCACCTCTGTACGGGCTGGCCCTAGAAGCACAACTACGTCAGGCCTTACTTTCTGAGATATGATTTGCCCTCCAGCGCCAGATGTAAATAAATATCTTATGATTTAGCAGTAAAATACTTGAAATTTAGCTGAAGTAAGATGTTAAAGTATTTATTAATTTGTTGTGTGGACATAGACTTCGTGGTCGCGAATCAATATATATTGTTGGCATTTAGGTCACGGACCCCACCCCATCCTATTGCACAAGCTGCATCAAATTCGATCCCCACCTCCGGAAAATAATATATCGTCGCCATCGGGTGATTGTGGGCTCCGGGTACCATCGGGTGTGAAGGTTTGTGAAAAGTGTGTCACCGTTTCACGTCGACGCCATTATCCTTTCTGGTTTGGAAGAAAGAGCAGCGTACTGAGACCGGTGAGGCGAGCTTCCTGTTTTCCCTTACAATTATTTCATGTACAGTCCATTTAGAGTCGTTCCTATTTACCTCGTCCATTTACATATTTATTCCTGTATATTTACCCCCATACCTCATGAATACGGCGATTCGCGTCGGACTCGTAAGAAAATATATTTACCTATTAAAAAAAATCAGTATTATTAGAAGTATATCTAAAAGTCGTGTTATGTTATAAACATAAGTAAGATTACTGTCTAATCTGAAATGATTAACATAATGAAGTGGGTATCGCAGATTGCCAGTAAACAAAAGTTCTAATTCGAATTTTACAAATATGTTGTATAAATATTTTTACTATTTTCATGTGTGTATCTTTCGATACGATAAAATATTTCAATTTGATCTTCAATTCTTGTAAAAACATTATACGATGACTTAATCGATGAATAATTCAGCTGTAATAATTATTTTGCGTAATTGAAGCAAATCTTAGAAAACTTGCAGCGGTTGAGCTGGGCGCCAATGTTGAACGGCTCGTCCCACTTGCTTGGCGCCAATCATTACTTCATCGTGTTGCAATGGCGTTTAAATTATTAAAAATCGACCAACAACTTTATTTACAAAGCAAATTTTTTACGCAAGTGATTATTTCTTTGGAATTCTTGAATTTCGTGACGTTCTACGGACGATACCCAGGAAATGGATGTGTTAATCACGCCTATATTTATATAATTAAACTTAACACAATTAAATAAACCTTGAAATGAAATAAAGAACAGTGATACCTTTTAACTAGAGAATTATATACCTATGTGTGTGTAAAAATATTTAAAAAAATACTCTTATATATATTACATATTTTCAAAATGTTCAAAATTTTCAAGAACACAATACCTACTGGTATTCTTGAAAAATTTAATCATACTCACTGCTCTTCAATTCCGAATAGACTTACGGGCGTCAGTATTAAAAATAGCTGAGAAGGATCTAAACACTGTTAAAAATTGACTTTACATTAACACCCTAACTCTTAATGTCGCAAAAATTAAATATCTTACTTCCAGCATAAACTAGAATGGACAATCAACATCTGAATTGAAAATAAAAATCCACGAGTGTACCAACATAAACAATGATAATTGTCAAAGCTCAAAAACTGGTTAATTTAAATACTAAGGAATTATTATTGATGCTTTTCTCCAATGGAACTTTCAAATACAATACATTTCAAACAAAATTAAAAACCATACACTTCTTGCGAAATATTAGAAATTTCCTCAGTATAAACTTTTAAAAGTGGTTTATGTACTTCACAATTTGCTAATCGGTCATAGAGCATGGCATAATTGCACAACTATGTGTGCACCCAATCCAGCAATTGCAACTCAGAAAACCGTTTTAAAAGTTATCCTCAAAACACCAATATTAACTAGGACTGATGATATATTCAACAAATTCGATGTTTTTGATATTAGACAGATATATACTAATACTACTCTAAACTACACATACAAAGGCAAAGAAGTTTTAAATACCAAGCCAAACACTTTAACTATATGCAAAAAAAATCTTGAACATAATCCGATAGAAAATTAAAAAAAATAAATTAAATAGGTACTTAATAAAATCTTGGATAAAAATATGGGAAGACACAAAATTGGTGTTCTTACTCAAACAAATTAATGGCTAATAATTACTGATTTGTGTATCTACCTCTTCTTTTCTGTCCTCTTTTTTCTTCTTTTCATCAAAACATACATTGCCTTTAATTTACTAATTTAATTAATGTATTTTTTCTCAATATATTTTTTATATATCTTTATTTTCTATATACAACTAACAACACTTAGAAGAAATAATCTGTAACTAGACACATATGAATAAATATCTAATTGTACAACTATTTTGTACAATTAGATACTATTTTGTATTATTTTAAACTATGCCTACCTCAACACAGATTTTTCTAGTTTTCACCACTTTTGTATTGAAAAATATCAACATGTTTCAATACAAAAGTGGTGAAAACTAAGTTTATTTTTATTAATTATATTAATAATGTCACCTCAAAATTATTTTGTTGAGAGAAGAATAAATAATATATCAATAATAACGGAAAAAACATATATGGAGGGATATATAGAAATTGTAGAAGCATAATATTAATTTATTACTGCATTTTTTTTGATTATATGTTTATAAACACATGTTTTTTTTTAAACTGAGCATTATTGATAATGAATTCCAGGTTTGTAACTCTGATTGGATTTTTTTAAAATTTAAATCGTACCTATCAATAAATTTTTAATGCGATATTTCTATAATTTTAATTGTATCTATCTACGATCATTAAATTGGGTGCAATACATAAATTATGTTACCTCTACTTGAGTTAAATTATAATTTTATATATTACAACTTAAGTTAGTGAAGTATCAAACTTTAAAATTATTATTATTGTTATTAAACCTTTATGTCAATGAGAGATTCTGTTACTCACGAAAAGTAATATATTAAAAAAGTTACCAATGAATACCAAGTTTTTATTATACTCCCTTTCTTTGTAAAATATAACAACAATTAAAGACGAATTAAAACATATATCAAAACACTAAACTTACAGTAATTTAATATATTTCTAAAATGTCACATGTTTTGAGCTTTGATAAGACACTTCATGCTTTGAAGATTAAATTCTAAAAACATTTGTCAGTCAATTTAGATTTTCGAAATTCGTAGTGAAGTACCTATTATCACAGTATACCCAGAACAGAAGTTTATCTCCGGCCTGTCGACGAGTTATTAGCCTACTAATGCGTTGACGCTAAGGTTGTCACTTTACTCGTAGCGTCTGAGATTCCGACGCATAAGGTAGACGCGAAACCCGAAAATTTCTGTAATTAGTATACCTAGTTTCTGCACTTAAATTGCAAGAACGCTGATTAACATCAACGTAGACTTAAAAACTCACAGTCTTTGCGATAATCAGCACACCTTTTTAGTAAAGCACCACAAACATAAAAAAAGGCATTTTTTTCAGGAAGCGCATTTTTTTTTCTAATGCGGCGGCTGCGAGCGCGAATGGCACCGAAGTCACGGCCCTTACTGCTGCCGCCTTATGCCCCCATATTTTGTGTCAATGTGTGCGTCACAGTGCGTGCGTACACGGCGCCGAGCACGCACGCACACATTCTAATGGGTATCGGCCAGTTTGTATGAAGACGTATTACTGTTCTTAGCATACTGTGCTATTATGTATACCGAAGTAGTAATTCAAATTTAGAAAATATTCCGCGACGTTATCGGGCCGCCGTTGCTAGCAATCAAACTTTGGTAATGATTCCAATTTGAAAAATTAAAATTTAATTAAAATTGCTAAAAATCAGAAATTATACTATGATTATTATTTTTTTTTAACGAAAATTTGATAGATCTTCTTGATCGTCGCCACGAGTCTGCTTGCAAAGTTTCAGCTCGATTAGATCACGGGAAAAGGGTCAAAAATCTATCCAAATTTTTTTCGACGGCAAGCCGGCAAGCAAGCAAGCAGACGCCACGAGTTAATATAAAGGGATTAATATATAATTAACTCGCGTTGAGGTAACATAGTTTATGTATTTCAACCAATTTAATGATAATCATCAATAA